>SJYT01035277.1:51617-117918 GCA_006410635.1 Cephalophus harveyi | reverse complement strand
CCAGCGTTTCTCATGATGTACTCTGCATAGAAGTTAAATAAGCAGGGTGACAATATACAGCCTTGACGGACTCCTTTTCCTATTTGGAACCAGTCTGTTGTTCCATGTCCAGTTCTAACTGTTGCTTCCTGACCTGCATACAGATTTCTCAAGAGGCCGGTCAGGTAGTCTGGTATTCCCATCTCTTTCAGAATTTTCCACAGTTTTTTGTGATCCCATGCAGTCAAAGTCTTTGGCATAGTCAGTAAAGCAGAAATAGATGTTTTTCTGGAACTCTCTTGCTTTTTTGATGATCCAGCGGATGTTGGCAATTTGATCTCTGTTCCTCTGCCTTTTCTAAAACCAGCTTGAACATCTGGAAGTTCATGGTTCATGTAATGCGAAGCCTGGCTTGGAGAATTTTGAGCATTACTTTACTAGCATGTGAGATGAGTGCAATTGTGTGGTAGTTTGAGCATTCTTTGGCATTGCCTTTCTTTGGGATTGAAATGAAAACAGACCCTTTCCAGTCCTGTGGCCACTGCTGAGTTTTCCAAATTTGCTGGCATATTGAGTGTGGCACTTTCACAGCATCATCTTTCAGGATTTAAAACAGCTCAACTGGAATTCCATCACCTCCACTAGCTTTGTTCGTAGTGATGCTTCCTAAGACCCACTTGACTTCACATTCCAGGATGTCTTTAGGGAAATGCAGGTTAAAGTAACAGGGTCATAACTCCTACACACCTGTGACACTGACAACACTGGGAAAAGCAGAAGCTGTCACTAGTTGTTGATGGGGATGCAGACTTGAGGAGCCACTTTGGAAGATCTTTTGTCACTTGGGCTTCACTGATAGCTCAGTTGGTAAAGAATCTGCCTGCAATGCAGGATACCCCTGTTCAATTCCTGGGTTGGGAAGATCTGCTGGAGAAGGGATAGGCTACCCACTCCTGTATTCTTGGGCTTCCCTTGTGGTAAGCTGGAAAAGAATGTGCCTGCAATGCGGGAGACCTGGGTTTGATTCCTGAGTTGGGAAGATCCCCTGGAGAAGGGAAAGGCTACCCACTCCAGTATTCTGGCCTGGAGAATTCCATGGAAAAGTCCATGGGGTCACAAAGAGTCGGATGCAACTGAGTGACTTTCGCTTTCACTTTATCAGACTAAACACCCTCACCATATGTTGTATTAGTCATGCTCCTTGGTGTTTATCCAAATGGACTGAAAACATGTCCACCACAAAACCTATACACAGATGTTTATGTCAGCATTATTCATAATTGCCCAAATTTGATAGCAGCCAAGGTATCATTCAGTAGATGAATGGATACACTGGTACACTGAGACAGTGGAATGTATTCAGCACTGAGAAGAAATGATCAAGCCATGAAAAGACAGGAAGGAAGCTTAATTGCACATTACTTTATGCAGGATGCCAACCTGAAAAGGCAACATAGGTATGATTCCAACTACATGACATTCTAGTAAAGGCAGAACTGGGTGATAGTGAAAAGATCAGTTATTTCCATCTTTTCCCTATACCTTGCCCTATACATCTCTTCCATCTAGATGTTAATTTGTATCCTATTATCACATCCTTTAATAAGCTGATAAATGCAAGTGCTTCCCTGAGTTCTGGGAGCTGCTCTAGCAAATATTCAAACTCATGGAGGAGGTCTTTGGAACCTCTGATCTTTAGCTGGTTGGTTAAAAGTGCAGGTGATAGAACCTGGGCTTGCAGCTGGTGCCAAAGTGTGTGTGTATGTATGTTGGTTGGGGAGTTGAGGGGGGCAGTCTTGTGGGACTGAACTCTTAACCTGTGAGATCTGACACTATCTCTAATAAATAGTGTCAGAGTTGAGTTAAATTGTAGAATACTCAGCTGATGTTACAGAGAATTGCATATTGTAGGGAGAAAAAAACCTCCATACATTTGGTGACCAGAAATGTCAGAAATATGAGTGTTCTGTGTAACTAGGAAAGAAGAATATAAGACAGAGTCGCACAGTAGGGAAGAACTGAGATTCTCCCTACATGGGGAGGATGAAGCTCAGTTGTTATTTTTTAAAGAAAATGCAAAATAGAACTGAAGGACTATGATAGAACTGAAGATATTCATCAGTATCTTTTCCTGTTATGAATAATGAATGGGTTATATGTCAGGACTAAGGACTGTTTATTGAAGCCTTTGAGGTTTGTAGGGAATTCAGCACAAGAAAGAACTCTGTACTCCAGGGCCAGAAGGACTCCAGGCCAAAAGGAAGATCTTTCCTCTGAGGTGCTAATTGAAGGTCAGAACCTATCCTAGGAGTAAGAATGACTCTTTTTATTTTGACCATTTCTAAACAGCTTGGTTTCTCCTCATTTTCTTTTGGAGGGCCTCTTTGCCTACTCCTCCTTCCTCCCATTGTGGCTGCTCTCTGGTGCTTGCCTGTGTATAAAGTATTGTGGCTATAGCTGTTAAAGTGTGTCTCTGCTATATTTAAGTAAGTCATAGCATTTAGATTCCATAATCAATGTTTAAAATCATTTCATTATGCTGGTGTAGTTTAATATGTCCTTTCTTGGCTTACCTTCTTAAAATCTGATTTTATGAGATTTTAATTTTAATACAGCCTCTGACTAGTATTAACTAGTCTCATATGGAAGGAGGTTCCCCCTCCAGTTCTCTTTACACAGCAGACTGTACCCTTCCTTCTCCAGAGAACTATTGTTAGACTTGTTTTCCTTCTGTGAAATCTTTTGGTTTGAGTGCTTTCAGAGGACAAATATTTTTAAAATGCAGACATTTAGAGCTCTTTTTGAAAGGTAGAGTGACTCTTTAATTTGATTCTTCAATATAAATTTCAGATTTATATAATTAATTTTAGTTAACCTTTTTATTTTGAAATAATCATAGATTTATATGCATTTGTAAGAAATAATACCAAAAGATCCCATGTGCCCTTTTTCCAGTTATTTTTAAAAATTATTTATATATTTGGCTGTGCAGTTTTTAGTTGTGGCGTGTGAACTCTTAGTTGCAGTATGTGGGATCCAGTTCCCCAACCAGGGATTGAACCCGGGCGTCTGCACCATGCATTGAGAGCTCGGAGTCCCAGCCCTTGGACCACCAGGGAAGTCTCCCTTTATCCAGTTGTCCCTGGTAGTAACGTCTTGTAGAACAGATATCACAACCAAGATATTGACATTGATACACTCCACAATCTTGTTCATCATTCTCCAGTTTTACTTGTACTTATTTGTATATTTAGTTCTTTGCAGTCTTACTACATCTATAGTCTCATGTATCCGATACCACCTTTAAGACCGTTTCGTCACCCCAAGGAGTCCACGTGTTGTCCTTTTTATAACTGTACCCACTTCCTTCCTGTTGCTTCTAACTCCTAGACCCTTGGCAGTCAGCCAGTTTGGTCTCCATTTCTGTAAATTTTTAAATTTCAAGAATGTTATATAAATGGAGTCATAGAGTATGTAACATTGTGGGGGTAGGGTTTTTTTTTCCCACTGAGCATAATTCCCTTGAAATTTATCCAGATTGCCATGTGTCAATAGTTGTTTCCTTCTATTTCTGAATAGTATCCCATTGTGTGAATGTACTGTAACTTAACTAGTCCTTGTGGAAGGACATCTGATTTATTTCCGGTTTTTGGCTGTCGTTAATTAAGCTTCTGTGGACTTCTGTGTACAGATTTTTATGTGATCATAAATTTTCATTGCCAAGAGTGCAGTTGCTGGATCATATTTGCTAAGTGCATGGTTTGTAATTTACTTAAAAAATTAGCAGATAAAGACCTTTTCCTTTGAAAATGATTGACTTTTACTTTTGTGTGTGTGTGTGTGTGAAAAACATCAGCTGACAGTTCCTTGCAAAGCTGTCTGTCTTCTAGAACCTGTATGTGTCAATAGTTGTTTCCTTCTATTTCTGAATAGTATCCCATTGTGTGAATGTACTGTAACTTAACTAGTCCTTGTGGAAGGACATCTGATTTATTTCCGGTTTTTGGCTGTCGTTAATTAAGCTTCTGTGGACTTCTGTGTACAGATTTTTATGTGATCATAAATTTTCATTGCCAAGAGTGCAGTTGCTGGATCATATTTGCTAAGTGCATGGTTTGTAATTTACTTAAAAAATTAGCAGATAAAGACCTTTTCCTTTGAAAATGATTGACTTTTACTTTTGTGTGTGTGTGTGTGTGAAAAACATCAGCTGACAGTTCCTTGCAAAGCTGTCTGTCTTCTAGAACCTGTTACCTGTGTAGCTGAGCAGTTGAACTGAACTGAACCTGTGTAGCCAGGGAGTTTGCATTGTGGAATAGGCATTGTGAGAGGAAGGTGAAAGCTGACAGGTCAAATCCCAGAGTCATCACAGAGTAGTTTCCTTTTCTGTGAAACAATACATATATTTTTTTCAGTTGCTCAGTCATGTCTGATTCTTTGTGATCCCATAGACTACAGTGCGCCAGGCTTCCTTGTCCTTCACCATCTCCTGGAACTTGCTCAAACTCATGTCCCTTGAGTCGGTGATGCCATCCAACCATCTTGTCCTCTGTCGTCCCCTCTCCTGCCTTCAATCTTTCTCAGCATCAGGGACTTTTCTAAGAAGTCGGCCCTTTACATCAAGTGGCCAAAGTGTTGGAGCTTTGGCTTCAGCGTCAGTCCCTCCAATGAATATTCAGGATTGATTTCCTTTAGGATTGACTGGTTTGATCTCCTTGCAGTCCAGGGGACTCCCAAGAGTCTTGTTCAGCACAACAGTTCGAAAGCATCAGTTCTTTGCTGCTCACCTTTCTTTATGATCCAATTCTCACATCCATACATGACTACTGGAAAACCGTAGCTTTGACTGTATGGACCTTTGTCAGAATAATGTCTCTGCTTTTTAATACGCTTTCTAGAGTTGTCATAGCTTTTCTTCCAAGGTGCAAGCATCTTTTAATTTCATGGCTGCAGTCACCATCTGCAGTGATTTTGGAGCCCAAGAAAATAGAGTCTCTCATTGTTTCCCCATCTGTTTGCCATGAAGTGGACCAGATGCCATGATCTTAGTTTTTTGAATGTTGAGTTATTGCATATGTTAGTTCTTGTCTTTTTTGCACTTGGTCTTCAGCTTTGATGTTGTAATAAAAGGTTGCATTTCATTTTTTCTTCTTACAGCGGCTATGTGACTACGTGTGTGACCTCCTGTTGGAAGAGTCAAATGTCCAGCCAGTATCAACACCAGTAACAGTGTGTGGAGACATACATGGACAGGTAAAATTTCATGAGCAGAGTTTTAGCTTTTGTACCGTCTGTCCATAGTCCATGTGTGTTTCCACTTGTGCTGTAAAATATTAAAAAAAAAAAAGAGCAGCTAGTGGTTGGCTAGGATGCCTCGGGCTGTGTGACACTAATGATTCCTGGTTACTGTTAAACTAAATAAAAGCAGTAGCCAAGTTATTCATGGACTTTGTTGAAATCACACTTAGGAAGTGAACTGAGTGAAGCATTATTGTTCTCTGGACAGGAGGAGATAGAAAATAACTACAGACTGACTGCTCATAGTTTTTATGGTTGATAGGAGATGCTTTGGTTTGGGGCACTAATTTTCTGTTCATTCTGTGCATTTCTGTTGTATTCATTCTGTTCACTTAATGTCATATTTTATTGAAAATTCATCATTTCCTTAGTGGGGATGAGAATAACTGTTCAGAAAAACTATTGGTGCATGATTTCACAGTAGTTCTTTGCTAGAATGGAATGAGAAAGACAGTTCACCTTTTCATCTGCTGGGATTTTGTTTGTTTTTAAGAATTTCAGAGCATTGACAAGAGGGGTACACCTCATTTTTGGACTCTTTCTGTCAATGTTTAGCCTGATTGGGAAACTGTGTATTTTTGGAGTGTTTTTTTCTTTTTTCCTGGGTAATGAAAGCTGAACAAAACACTCATAGCCTGCTTTATGCATGCAGTGGAGTTGGGGCTAATATATTGTGACATAATATAATATATAATTATAATAATAATATATTGTGAACAACATTGGATTTATGAATGCCAATATGACCTTAACTGTGACTGCCTAACGGAGCAGAAAGGTGTATAGATTATTTGTGATTGAGTTGGGTTTTTCAATCTGTTCTCTGGATGTTTGAGGTTATAGTAAATGACATCTGCATGTTATCAGCTTCTAAATAGAAACCCCATTATGTCATATTTGATCTGTTAAAATTCTAGTTCTCTAAAGTAAACCATTAGGAGCGTATTTCTTGATTTCTGTGTAACTTCTCTCCTAAAGTATAATAAACATTTCTATTTTGCTAACATAAAGGTATTAATATAGGCAGTGCCTTTAACGTATTTGTAAAAGTTGGAATAAACCAAGCAGTGTTTTCCTTTGATTATAATATTAAAATTGAGGGGTTACCTGTGTTTGGCTGCACTGTGTAGGTCGTGGGATCTTAGTTCCAGACCAGAGATTAAATCTGCCCTCAGATTCAATCAGCAGTGAAAGTTCAGAGTGCTAACCACTGGACTACCAGGAAATTCCCCAAGGACTTTTCAGTATATGAATTAGAGTCATGGTCAAAGGTCTGGAAGGTAGAGACAACTTCATACTGCTAAAATTAATTAATAAATTTACACTTTTGTGATATGTATACCTTCAGTCAAATGTACAACTCTTGCTTTCATTTATCTTGTGTTTTGAGATTAATAAATTTTGAGATAAATAAATTATGCTTTCTCATAAATTCCATGTCACTTTTTTTTTTTTTAAGGGTTCCATGAGATTGGATCATTTTGTGGAGAAGGACTGAGACTGAAACATTGAGAAATTAGCCTAAGTTCACATAGCTACTAAGGGACAGAGCTGAGATTTGAAACTCATATAGGCGCCCAATAACCCATGTTACTATTATTATTATTTTTGCCTGCACAGTTTGCTTACCCACCTGCTGTCACTTCCCTGACCGGGATTTGAACCTGGGCCAGTGGCACCCCACTCCAGTACTCTTGCCTGGAAAATCCCATGGACGGAGGAGCCTGGTGGGCTGCAGTCCATGGGGTTGCTGAGGGTCGGACATGACTGAGCGACTTCACTTTGACTTTTCACTTTCATGCATTGGAGAAGGAAATGGCAACCCACTCTAGTGTTCTTGCCTGGAGAATCCCAGGGACGGGGAAGCCTGATGGGCTGCCGTCTATGGGGTCGCATAGAGTCGGACACGACTGAAGCGACTTAGCAGCAGTAGCAATAGCAGCACATCCGTGAAGGCTCAGAATCCTAACCACTAGGCCACCAGGGAACTCCCAGTCCGTGTTAAGACTGCCACCAAACTGAACAGTGTTTCTCTTGTACTTGACCCTTTAAAACAATTACTCATCGAAAGCATAGGACTTGAGAAGCTTCTAAATGTCTGTAAAGTCAAATGTAAGATGTGTCTTTTGGGACTTGTACAGTTTTCTTCCCTTGGGCCAGTTCTGGAATTGCAGGATTGGATTATGACTATAAATAAACTCATGGAAAGTGTTGGCACGCATACAGTGCCAGGAAGCTGTATTGAAACAGTATAATCTAGTGAGGAGGTTGTAGAGTTCAGTGACAAGACAGAGCTTGGTTTAACTCCTGCCTGGGTACATAATAGCTGTTTAAGAAGCCACTTCAGCTAGCTCTTCAGTTCTTTAGATATGTGGACCTTTGAGGATCTGTAAGATGGCACAAAGTCAACTGAGGGTAAAACTGCTGGTGCCTCCCTGATCCAGGGAGTGTCACCAAGCCTATGCTGGCTGTCCTTGTATTCTTCACCGGCATGCATGCATTTACAGTAAAATAAAATGCCAGTATCATTTAAGAATGTCCTTGATGAACTAGTAATATTAATTAACAGTAACTCTTGACCATTGAGGAGATACATCTTTTGAACAGCCCCTGTGATGAAGTAGGAAGTATGCATAAAGCACATCTACTGCATGTCAAAGAAAAATGGTTTTCTCAAAAGAAGATTACTTCTGCAGTTTTGTATCTCCATTTGAAATAGCCGCTTTTTTTTTCTTTTTAATGGAATGCTATTTTTACTTGAGAGAATGAATGACAAACTATGAGTATTTGGCAACTATTTTGCAAAAGTGAATGAAGTGAGCCAGTCACTTTAAGAGGAACAGTTGATAATATTTGTTGCTGATGCCAGAATTTGAGTCTTCAAGAAAATAATTGGAATTTTAGAAAATTTGAATTCACCACCATGAAGGTCCTAGCTTCTGATACCTAAAAGACTTTTCTGATCAGATGAGTGATAATATTAACAAATATTTTTTTAATGATTATAAGGAAATACTGTTTTTCATTTTCCAAATAACCAGAGTGTATATTACCCACTCAAAATGTTAGACCAACCTATCTAACACAGTTTGAGAAGAGACCAGTTGTCCAGTTTTGATGTATTAGAAGAAAAATATGCACCGTTATCTCTAAAGGTTATTAAAATTCTTCTCCCTATTGTAACACATACCTGTATGAAGCTAGATTTTCTTTGTATACTTTAAACAGCATATCCCAACAGATTGGCTGTTCAGTTCAGTCGCTCAGTCATGTCTGACTCTTTGCAACCCCATGGACTGTAGCACATCAGGCCTCCTTGTCCATCACCAACTCCTGGAGTTTACTCAAACTCATGTCCGTTGAGTTGGTGATGCCCTCCAACCATCTCATCTTCTGTCATCCCCTTCTCCTCCTGCCTTCAATTTTTTCCAGCATCAGGGTCTTTTCAAATGAGTCAGTTCTTCACATCAGGTAGCCAAAGTATTGGAGTTTCAGCTTCAGCATCAGTCCTTCCAATGAATATTCAGAACTGAATATTCAGATTGGCTGTAGAGGCAGGCTGTGGGAACCCAAGCTGTGCTCTTTTTTTGCCAGGCATTAAAGAGATTTAAAAAAATGTAAAACAGTGCCAGTCTTCATAAATTTGTTTTGTTTTGCTTTGGAAAACAGTTTATTCTTCATTAAAAATATGTGTATGTTACTACTTAGTGAGTTATTGATTTTTTTAATTTAAGTTTTTATTTTGGGGTATTGTTCATTTACAATGTTATGTTTCAGATGTACAGCAAAGTGATTCAATTATACATATACATATATGCATTCTGTTTCCATATAGGTTATTACAGAATATTGAGTAGAGTTCTCTATGCTATATAGTAGGTCCTTACTGTTTATTTTATTGTAAGTAGTATGTATATGTTAATCCCAAACTCCTGATTCATCCCTCCACGATTTTTAAAATGAATTTCAGTTCAGTTCAGTTCAGTCGCTCAGTCACATCTGACTCTTTGTGACCCCATGAACCAAAGCACGCTAGGCCTCCTTGTCCATCACCAACTCCCGAAGTCTACTCAAACCCATGTTCATTGAGTCAGTGATGCCATCCAACCATCTCATCCTCTGTCATCCCCTTCTCTTCCTGCCTTCAATCTTTCCCAGCATCAGGGTCTTTTCAAATGAGTCAGTTCTTCACATCAGGTGGCCAAAGTATTGGAGTTCCAGCTTCAGCATCAGTCCTTCCAATGAACATTCAGGACTGATCTCCTTTAGGATGGACTGGTTGGATCTCCTTGCAGTCCAAAGGATTCTCAAAAGTCTTCTCCAATACCACAGTTCAAACACATCAATTCTTCGGTGCTCAGCTTTCTTTATAGTCCAACTCTCACATCCATACATGACTACTGGAAAAACCATAGCTTTGATTAGACAGACCTTTGTTGGCAGTGTAATGTCTCTGCTTTTTAATATGCTGTCTAGGTTGGTCATAACTTTCCTTCCAAAGAGTAAGCATCTTTTAATTTCATGGCTGCTGTCACAATCTGCAGTGATTTTGGAGCCCCCAAAAATAAAGTCAGTGTTTCCACTGTTTCCCCATCTGTTTGCCATGAAGTGATAGGACCAGATGCTATGATTTTTGTTTTCTTAATGTTGAGTTTTAAGCCAACTTTTTCACTCTCCTCTTTCAGTTTCATCCAGAGGCTCTTTAGTTCTTCTTCGCATTCTGCCATAAAGGTGGTGTCATCTGCATATCTGAGGTTTAAACATTAGCAAATGATCACTTTAAAATTCTAATATGGTTAATACTGATTCATATAGTGTAAAAACAAAAGCCTTTGAGGACCTGTAATTTTTAAGACTATGCTTGGGTCCTGAAACCAAAAAAATTAAAAACTACTGAGTTGGCCAACTATTTCCTTGCCTCTAATAATGGGGTAAAATCCACATCTCAGGATTCATTTTGTTTTAAAATAAGAACACTTACAGAGTGTGTGTGATATGAAAAACATACACTAGGTGATAGAAATTATTTGTGAAATAATGAGATGTGCTCCTAGTAATGTATGACAGTTACTTGTCTCCATATGTTTTTAATAACTTTATTATATATCTATTTTAATCTTTTTTTATTGAAGGATAATTGGTTTACAGAATTTTGTTGTTTTCTGTTGAACCTCAACCTGAATCAACCATAGGTATACATATATCCTCTTCCTTCTGAACTTCCCTCCCATCTCCCTCTCCATCCCACCCCTCTAGGTTGATACAGAGCCCCTGTTTGAGTTTCTTAGCCATACAGAAAATTCCCTTGGCTATCTATTTTACACTGGGTCCCATCACTTCATGGGAAATAGATGGGGAAACAGTGGAAACAGTGTTAGACTTTATTTTTTTCGGCTCCAAAATCACTGCAGATGGTGACTGCAGCCATGAAATTAAAAGACTATGAAAGTGAAAGAGGAGAGCGAAAAAGTTGGCTTAAAGCTCAACATTCATAAAACTAAGATCATGGCATCTGGTCCCATCACTTCATGGGAAATAGATGGGGAAACAGTGGAAACAGTGTTAGACTTTATTTTTTTGGGCTCCAAAATCACTGCAGATGGTGACTGCAGCCATGAAATTAAAAGACGCTTACTCCTTGGAAGAAAAGTTATGTCCAACCTAGATAGCATTTTCAAAAGCAGAGACATTACTTTGCCGACTAAGGTCCGTCTAGTCAAGGCTATGGTTTTTCTTGTGGTCATGTATGGATGTGAGAGTTGGACTGTGAAGAAGGCTGAGCGCCGAAGAATTGATGCTTTTGAACTGTGGTGTTGGAGAAGGCTCTTGAGAGTCCCTTGGACTGCAAGGAGATTCAACCAGTCCATTCTGAAGGAGATCAACCCTGGGATTTCTCTGGAAGGAATGATGCTAAAGCTGAAACTCCGGTACTTTGGCCACCTCATGCGAAGA
Organism: Cephalophus harveyi; assembly: GCA_006410635.1. Taxonomy (NCBI): domain Eukaryota; kingdom Metazoa; phylum Chordata; class Mammalia; order Artiodactyla; family Bovidae; genus Cephalophus; species Cephalophus harveyi. The sequence continues at coordinate 106,689 of SJYT01035277.1, read as the reverse complement.
GTTGACTCATTGGAAAAGACTTTGATGCTGGGAGGGATTGGGGGCAGGAGGAGAAGGGGACGACCAAGGATGAGATGACTGGATGGCATCACTGACTCGATGGACATGAGTCAGAATGAACTCCGGGAGTTGGTGATGGACAGGGAGGCCTGGCGTGCTGTGATTCATGGGGTCGCAAAGAGTCAGACACGACTGAGCGACTGAACTGAACTGAACTGAACTGAAGGCAATTCATGGGTTTCCCCGGTGGCACAGTGGTAAAGAATCTATCTGCCAATACAGAAAACACAGGAGATGCATGTTCAGTCCCTGCGTCAGGAAGATCTCTTAGAGTAGGAAATGGTAATCTACTCCAGTATTCTTGCCTGGAGAATCCCATGGACAGAGGAGTCTGGAGGGCTACAGTCCACAGGGTTGCAAAGAGTCGGACACAACTGAGTGACTGAACACGCATGCAGTACACACACAAGGCTATTCTACAACTACTTCTTGTTCAAGATTAGTATCAGCTATTTGTGGGACTCATCCAGGATGTCTTACAATTGTGGGGTAAAACATATCTGCTTGAAGACTGAGTATTAACCCTAGAGTAGGATTAGAACTGAGCCATCCTGACAAAAACCATGATCTGGTTGGAAATTTGATGTAGAGGTGGTGTGACCTCTCAGAAGTGTGTGTTTATTTCAGAAGTACCACTGGACAGTGATGAGACCAAGCGAAAGAATCCTACAGAATGATTAAATTCCCTAGACAGACACAGAGTGATTAATAAAAGAGGGCGTTGGAGTTTGTGTTTATGATTAAATTTTCTAAATCAGCGATGACTGAGGTCCTTGTTATGGATTGAATTATGTGGCCCCCCAAAATACATACATGCTGAAGTCCTAAACCCCAGTACCTCAAAATGTGACCTTATTTGGAAATAGGGTCATTGCAGACATAATTAGTTAAGATGAGGTCATACTGGATTATTTTAAATCCCTAATCCAACGTCACTGGTTTCTTTGCAAGAAGACAGCCGTAAGAAAACAAAGAGACACATAGGAAGAATGTCATTTGCTGGCAGAGGCAGACATTAGTGTTACATAGCTCTATATCAAGGAATGCCAAGGACTGCTGGTGAAACCAGAAGCTCAGAGATAGGCAAGGAGTAAATTCTGCCCTACAACCTTCATGAGAGCATGGTCCTGCTGACATCTTGAACTTCCAGTCTCCAAAACTGTGAGACAATAAATTTCTGTTGTTTTAAGCCACCCAGTTTATGGTTATTTGCTGCTGCAGCCCTAGGAAACTATTACAGTTATTATAGTTCCCTTCTCCCAGGATGTCCTGAACCTCTTTTTAGGTAAGGAATAGCAATTTCAATGGCACTAACCCCAGTTGCCAGAGCAGAGAGGCACTCAAAACACTTCCAAATCTGGTGTATCTCTTAATCTGCTATAAAACTGGTGGGTTGGATATGTGTGAGAAACCGACTTTTGGAGGATGAAGCTAGTCTCTATAGCACTGTCCAGCTCCTGGCTGGAATTATTTAGGACCTTAATATTTTTGCTAAGAGTTTGCTGCTTCTGCTGCTAAGTCACTTCAGTCGTGTCCGACTCTGTACGACCCCAGAGATGGCAGCCCACCAGGCTCCCCCATCCCTGGGATTCTCCAGGCAAGAACACTGGAGTGTGTTGCCATTTCCTTCTCCAACGCATGGAAGTGAAAAGTGAAAGTGAAGTCGCTCAGTCATGTCCGACTCCTAGCGGCCCCATTGACTGCAGCCTACCAGGCTCCTCCGTCCATGGGATTTTCTAGGCAAGAGTACCGGAGTGGGATGCCATTGCCTTCTCCTGCTAAGAGTTTAGGAAAGTGCAAACATTTCTCTCCCCACCCCCTGCTACGGCTACTTTGTGGTAAAAACAGACAATTCCTAAATTCACAAAGAGCATCTATTTAAGCAGAAGCCAAGAGTCATCAGCCCTGACTTCACTCAACCAGTACCAGTCTGCTTACCCCTGGACATCTTGGTACGTAAGAGAAACAACTCTTTATTAAGCCAGTGGTATTCAAGCTTTCTGCTGTTGATAGCCATTGCTAACTATAACGCCAGTAACAAAGTAGAAAACAGGAAAAAGAAAGGAGTCAATTCTTGTCTTTTGAATTTTAAAACCTAGATGTCAGGGTTTCTCTAGCCTCAGGGTATGGGCAATAGGTTTGGAAGATTAAATGATGGCTACTCAACCCTTAGGCCACATAAATATTCCTTGGTCTGGAAATAATAAAAAACAAATTGAGTTATGGAAAAACTAAAATTGCATTTCTTGTTATATGAGTTTCTACACTAAGATTTATACTTACCATATGATAACTCTCATTTGACTGAAAATGTTATTCCTGTCTTACCCTATGAAGTCTTGCTGTTGCTGTTAAGTCGCTTCAGTCGTGTCTGACTCTGTGCGACCCTAGACGGCAGCCCACGAGGCTCCCCCGTCCCATGGATTTTCCAGGCATGAGTACTGGAGTGGGGTGCCATCGCCTTCTCTGTATGAAGACTTACTACCACTCAGAACAGTACTCGTGGTCATTATCTGAAAATTCACTTCTATTCTATACTTCTTAATAGAAATCACCATTCTTTCTCTTCCCAGACTTGAAAACTTGAGGTTGTCCTTCACTTTTCCATCTTTTTTCTCTCAGGATAGATCCATTATTTCTTGCCTTTTCTTCTATTTCTCTTTCCTTCTCCCTCTCTCCCACTCTCTCCCCTCCCTCTTAGTCCACTTGCCTCCCTCTCTCTCCCCATTTCCTTCTTGAGGACTTCCATTATTGGGACTGTTGACATTTTTAGTACATTAATTCTCCCCCCCTAAATGGAACTTCAGCTCCAGCAAAGCTGATCTGTGGAGGGAGGTGTTCAGATAGACTGTCTCACACAAAACAACTAAAACTGCTGGATACTATTTTAAAACAAACAAAACTTCTTAAAACCGTTAAAGAGATGACAAGATAATAAGAAATCATTGGGCCAAAGTCAATGTGGAATCTCAGAAACAGAAAGGGAGCACAGAAATCTCTTCTCTTTGAGGGCGTATGACAGATCCAGCGAACATGAGCTGCAATTTTCACAGCCCCTTGGGGCCTGGAGTAAAGAAAAAAGCCAGGGTCATGCAAAGTGGGTAGTGGTATTAGTAGGGCTGCCATGACCAACTACCACATATTGGGCGGCTTGAACAACAGCAATGTATTTTCTTCACAGTTTTGGGGGCTAGAAGTCCAAGATCAAGGCGTCCACAGGTTTAGTTTAACTCTGAGGTCTCTCTCCTTGGCTTACAGATGGCTACATTTTCTCTGTGTCTTCCCTTGGTCTTTCATCTGTGCATGCACCCCCTGGTGTTTTCTTCTGTATCCACATTTCCTCTTAATGAAGACACCAGTCAGGGAATTCCCTGGAAGTCCACTGGTTAGGGCTCGGGGCTTTCACTGACAGGGCCTGGGTTCAGGCCCTGGTCGGGAAAATGGGATCCTGCATGTCACGCAGCACGGGCAAGAGTAAGATGGTAAATTGTTTTGTGTATCAAAAAAGAAAAAAAAACACCAGTCAGAATGTATTACAATCACCCTAAGGACCTAGTTTTAACAAACCATCTCTTTCAAGTCCCTGTCTCCAAATACAGTCACATTCTAAGGTGCTAGATATTAGACCTTCACATGCAAATCTGAAAGTGACACAATTTAGCTCATAAAAAAGAGTACAGTATAAAACACACCCCATGCATTTGACCCCTCTGATGACAGAGAAACCAGAAGTAAACAACCCTTCCACCCTCTGTCACCATGGAGATGCATGGAAGGTTGCCTCAATGATGCGTAATTGGGGGTAAGGGCTCTCTCTAAGAAGCTGTAGCCCCAGGCCTGCTCTCATTGTTGATTAGCAACCCCAATTCATTGGTTCAGAAAGTCTCATGAGCTTAATTCAAATTGGTCCTGCTGTGGTAAGCGTTGACCTAAAGCAAACAAACTGCCAAGTATTTCTCCAGCAAAGATGGGTTTATTCAGGATCAGCAAAGAACTGCGATTGGGGGCCTACAAATGTGATGAGCCATGTGCAAGTTCCCACACAGCAAGGGAAGGAAAAGCTTTTACAGAGAGGAAAAGGAAGTTGGGGGGTCTAGAGTAATTGAAGAGCCTATGGCTTCTCATTGGTTGAGTCCCCACCAGGAAAGAAGTTCTTCTTCATGTTGGGATCTGCTATGGCATGGGGCATGAGTGCTCCCCTTTTTGGTTTCCAGACTCTTACTTAACTGAGATTTCTATTTATTAATTTATAAATAGTAGTGCCTCTAAATGGTTGACAGGATCAAAATAAATCTCTAGAGAAATGTAACTTCAATCTTAAATTTGAAGAATTCTTAAGTCATTTTGCAAAAAATAAGCACCCCAGGGTTAAAAATAAACAAATAAATAAACTAAACTAAGTACTGCACTCAATATGCCAGCAAATTTGGAAAACTCAGCAGTGGCCACAGGATGAGAAAAGGTCAGTTTTCACTCCAATCCCAAAGAAAGGCAATGCCAAAGAATGCTCAAACTACTGCACAACTGCACTCATCTCACACGCTAGCAAAGTAATGCTCAAAAGTCTCCAAGCCAGGCTTCAGCAATACGTGAACCGTGAACTTCCAGATGTTAAAGCTGGTTTTAGAAAAGGCAGAGGAACCAGAGATCAAATTGCCAACATCCGCTGGATCATCGAAAAAGGAAGAGAGTTCAAGAAAAACATCTGCTTTATTGACTATGCCAAAGCCTTTGACTTCGTGGATCACAATAAACTGTGGGAAATTCTGAAAGACATGGGAATACCAGACCACATGACCTGCCTCTTGAGAAATCTGTATGCAGGCCAGGAAGCAACAGTTAGAAATGGACATGGACAGACTGGTTCCAAATAGGAAAAGGAGTATGTCAAGGCTGTACATTGTCACTCTGCTTATTTAACTTATATGCAGAGTACATCATGAGAAATGCTGAGCTGGATGAAGCACAAACTGGAATCAAGATTGCCAGGAGAACTATCAATGGCGTTAGATATGCAGAAGACACCACCCTTATGGCAGAAAATAAAGAACTAAAGAGCCTCTTGATGAAAGTGAAAGAGGAGAGTGAAAAAGTTGGCTTAAAGCTCAACATTCAAAAAATGAAGATCATGGCATCCTGTCCCATCGCTTCATGGTAAATAGATGGGGAAACAGAGGAAACAGTGGCTGACTTTATTTTTCTGGGCTCCAAAATCACTGCAGATGGTAACTGCAGCCATGAAATTAAAAGATGCTTGCTCCTTGGAAGAAAAGTTATTACCAACCTAGATAGCATATTAAAAAGCAGAGACATTACTTTGCCAACAAAGGTCCGTCTAGTTAGAGCTATGATTTTTCCAGTGGTCATGTATGGATGTTAAGAGTTGGACTATAAAGAAAGCTGAGTCCCAAAGAATTGATGGTTTTGAACTGTGGTTTTGGAGAAGACTCTTGAGAGTCTCTTGAACTGCAAGGAGATCCAACCAGTCCCTTCTAAAGGAGATCAGTCCTGGGTGTTCATTGGAAGGACTGAGGTTGAAGCTGAAGCTCTAATACTTTGGCCACCTGATGCGAAGAGCTGACTTATTGGAAAAGTCCCTGATGCTAGGAAAGATTGAAGGCAGGAGGAGAAGGGGACAACAGAGGATTAGATGGTTGGATGGCATCACCAACTCAGTGGACAGGAGTATGAGTAAACTCAGGCAGTTGGTGATGGACAGGGAGGCCTGGAGTGCTGCGGTCCACGGGGTCGCAAAGAGTCGGACACGACTGAGCGACTGAACTGAACTGAAGCACACACAGAGAGATCCAGGCATCGTGTATGAGAAACAGGATAACTAACAATGAACGAATATGCAAAGTCTTCAGATACTGAATTTACCAGACAGGAATTAAAAATAACTGTGACTACCATGTTTAAAGAAATAAAATGAAAGTTTGAAAGCACCTGCAAGTAATAAGAAAATTTTTAAATACTTAATCAGATTTGAAATACAAATAGAACTTATAGAAATAAAAAATACAATAACTTGATTTTTCCAGCTATTTCATACAAGTTTTAAACAAATAGAAAATCTGAAAGAAACCTGTACACTATTACCTAGATTCGATTTGTTAACATTTTATTATAACTATGTTACATATTTTAAAATTTGCTGAACCATTTAAAAGTAAATTGCAGACATCATAATAGTTTACCCCTAAATATGTTAGAATGTACTTCTGTGAAATAAAAGCACTTTTTCATAACTACAATGTCATTATCTTATTTAAGAAAATTAATAATTGCCTAATGTCATCTCATATTGAGTCCATATTAAAATTCTGTTTGCAAAAAATGTTTTTTATAGCTGCTTTCTTTTTTGTTATTTTATAACTAGCATCCAATGAAGGCATTGATTTTGGTGGTTTCCTTTTAATCCCCTTTTCATCTAGAACAATCTTCTTGCCTTCTCCCTCCCCAACTACCTGCCTGCCCCCATCTATGACACTGATTCTTTTGAAGAGACTAGCATGGTGAATGCTTACATTCTGGATCTACCTGAGTGCTTCCTTATAGAATTCTTTAACTTATTTTTTGATTTGTCTTATATTCTGGAAATTAAGCCTGGAAGTTTAAGTTTTGCCAAGAATATGTCCCAGGTGATGCTTGTTTATTTCTTAACATATCACGTTAGGAACTTCCCTAGCAGTCCAGTGGTTAAGACTCTGTACTTCCACTGCCAGGGGCACAGGTTCCATCCCTAGTCGGGGAACTAAGGTCTCACATGCTGTGCAGTCAAAAGAAAAATGAATACAATATATTATTCTGTCTCACTTTTAGTAATATTAACTAACTTTAATGATTTGGTTGAGGGGATGATTGCCAGACATCTTCCCCAAAATGAAATTTTAAAAATATCTGGACAGTTCATCAATTTCTTATAAAGTTAAACATACATTAACTATATGACCCAGCAATTCTACACCCAAGTATTTCCCAAGAGAAGTGAAAACTTATGTTCACACAAAAACTTCTACATGAGTTGGTAGTAGCTTTATTAATAGCAACTGGAAACAACCCAAATACCCTTCAACTGATGAGTGAACAAATAATTGTAGTACATGCTTACAACTGAATCCTATTTAGCAGTAAAAAGGAATGAAATATTGATATAGACAACATATGGGTGACTCTTTTTAAAATTTATTTATTTATTTTTGGCTGCATTGGGTCCTTATTGCTGCACGCGAGCTTTTTCTAGCTGCAGCCAGTGGGGGCAACTCTTCATTTTGATATGCAGGCTTCTCATTGCAGTGGCTTCTCTTGTGAAGCATGGGCTCTAGAGTGCAGGCTTAGTAGTTGTGGCACACGGGGTTAGTTCTTCTGTGGCATGTGGGATCTTCCACGATCAGGGAACGAAGGATCAAATCCATGTTCTCTGCATTGGCAGGTGGATTCTTAACCACTGGACCACCAGGGAAGTTCTGCATGAATCTTAAATGCATTATGCTAAATGCAAGATGCCAGACTCAAAAGGCTCCACCGAGTATATTCTATTTACATAACATTCTGGAAATATTAAAAAAGTAGGAACAGAAAACTCTAACCCTAAACCAAGTACCAGTTTTTAAATCTCATATTGAGAGACAGAAGTTTCCAGTGACCAACATACTCACACACTGTTTTCCTAGTATGAAGGAACCTAGAAAGGTAAAGTATCATTGGGAAGGATTCTAGGTAAAGGTAAAATCAGAACAAAGGAGTACAGGGGTAATTCATCAGGCTCAGAGTGAAGCTCTATGAATGGAGCAGATTTTGACAATTGTCTAATTAACACCCATTCCCCTCCTTCTTCCTAAAAGGACCACACTCCAGGGAGGTATCCACCTTCCTCCACAAAGCCATATGCTTTACTAAAAAACAGTTATGTTTATCGCACATTCTTTGGCAGGGACAGCTTTAGGAACAGAATTGTGACTCAATTCAGACCGATGAAATCTTAAGGAAAGTCTCTCAAGGGACTTCTAAAAAATGTTTCCTTTCTCAATTGAAAAAAAAAGAGAAAAAGGCAGAAGAGATGAACTGGCTCTTCTTCCTCTGGATGTTACTGTATCTGGATGTGATGTTTGCAAACAGGTGGATTCTCAACCACTGGACCACCAGAGAAGTCCAGACATTTCTAGTTATAGTATAGCCAAATTTGTCACTTTCTGCCTTCATAGTTTATGATTTTATGTTTTAATGATTTTTTCACTTCCTTGATCAAAACCTGCTGATCCACAACTTTAGGGCATTCTGTATATGCAGGTCAGGAAGCAACAGTTAGAACTGGACGTGGAACAACAGACTGGTTCCAAATAGGAAAAAGAGTATGTCAAGGCTGTATATTGTCACCCTGCTTATTTAACTTATATGCAGAGTACATCATGAGAAACGCTGGACTGGAAGAAACACAAGCTGGAATCAAGATTGCCGGGAGAAATATCAATAACCTCAGATATGCAGATGACACCACCCTTATGGCAGAAAGTGAAGAGGAACTCAAAAGCCTCTTGATGAAAAGTGAAAGAGGAGAGTAAACAAGTTGGTTTAAAGCTCAACATTCAGAAAATGAAGATGATGGCATCTGGTCCAATCACTTCATAGGAAATAGATGGGGAAATAGTGTCAGACTTTATTTTGGGGGGCTCCAAAATCACTGTAGATGGTGACTGCAGCCATGAAATTAAAAGACGCTTACTCCTTGGAAGGAAAGTTATGACCAACCTAGATAGCATATTCAAAAGCAGAGACATTACTTTGCCAACAAAGGTCTGTCTAGACAAGGCTATGGTTTTTCCAGTGGTCATGTCTGGATGTGAGAGTTGGACTATGAAGAAAGCTGAGTGCTGAAGAATTGATGCTTTTGAACTGTGGTGTTGGAGAAGACTCTTGAGAGTCCTTTGGACTGCAAGGAGAACCAACCAGTCCATTCTAAAGGAGATCAGTCCTGGGTGTTCATTGGAAGGACTGATGCTGAAGCTGAAACTCCAATACTTTGGCCACCTCATGCGAAGAGTCGACTCATTGGAAAAGACCCTGATGCTGAGAGGGATTGGGGGGCAGGAGGAGAAGGGGACAACAGAGGATGAGATGGCTGGATGGCATCACCTATTCGATGGACGTGAGTTTGAGCAAACTCCGGGAGTTGGTGATGGACAGGGAGGCCTGGCGTGCTGCGATTCATGGGGTCGCAGAGTCAGACACGACTGAGCGACTGAACTGAAGTGAACTGAATCACCCTCTGGCCTATATGAATGGTGCCCCCTGGAGCACTAAGTACATGGCACTCCCTTCTTAAGTTTTGCAAGGCAGCCTGACTTAACGTCTTTAGGAGAAGCCCCTATAAATATGCTATCATGAAAGTTGCAGTTTTGTTCCTCTTACTTAAATCTTAATGAATCTATAATCTATTTTTGTCTCTAAGGTTAGGATCTAGTTGTATTTAGGTCCCAGGGTTATTGATTGGTTAGTCCATCCTTTCTCTCACTAATCACCATGACCTCTATACCTTTGTGTTTGTGTATGTTCTCTCTGTTCTGTAGTCTGTTGTAGTTAAGTCAATTTTGCTAATTGTCATAAGCCTACTCATAGATGAGTCAATTTTGGTAGATTATATTTTTCCAGGAAACTGCCATCTATTTCCTAATTCATAGGCATAATATTGTTCATAATATTCTCTTATTTTAAAAATCACTGCTCTATCTCTTATGTCCCTTTTTTTTAATCTAATTTGTAAAAGGATTTCGATTTTACTTGCTATTTCAGAGAACTAGCTTTTGTATTTTGTTTTCTATTTTATTGCTTTCTGCATTTTCCCATTTAAATTTCCCTGGGTTAATTCTGTTGTTCCTTTATTAATCTCTTGATTATTGAGGTCCTCATTTTCTAACCTTCTCTAATATAACCATTTGAGGTTGCAAACTTGTCCTTTAGGTACTCTTAAAACTGCATTTCACAAATTCTGATATGTATTTTCTCAACAATTCAGTTTTAAATATCTTTCACTTTCTATTTGTGTCTATCAACCTGCCTTTGGCTCTCCAGACCCACTCACTGTCTTCTCTCTCCACTCTGCTCTCTGCCCCACAGGCTGTTGGGTCCTGTCTTCTAGTTGAGTCTCTCAGAGCTATCTGAGATGCTGCCTCCTGGCTGCAGTCCTCCTTTTGTCCCAAATAAAACTTAACTCACAACTCTCAAGTTGTGCATCTTTTTTTAGTCGACTTTCTCATCAACTAGATTTAAGAGTTGCATTTGCTTTACATACTCTCTAACACTTGGTATAGTAAGTCATTTAATCATTCTGGTAAGTGTGGCATGGTATTTTACTGCAATTTTAATTTGTATTTGTCACAGGGAGGCCTGGCGTGCTGTAGTTAATGGGGTCACAAAGAGTCGGACACGACTTGAGAGACTGAACTGAACTGAATGACTAATAGGGTTTCCTTGGTGGCTCAGACTGTAAAGAATCTGCCTGCGATGCAGGAGATGTGGATTCAATCCCTGGGTGCCTGGGTTCAATCCCTGGGTCCAAGAAATCCCCTGGAGAAGGAAATGGCAACCTACTCCAGTATTCTTGCCTGGGAAATCCCATAGACAGAGGAGGCTGACAGGCTACAGTCCATGGGGTCGCAAAGAGTCAGACACGACTGAAGCAACTTAGCACTTAGCACGCATGTTGTCTTCCATTTGGGTTGCTAGTAGAGATTCCTGGCAAGATATGGTAGAAGAGGAGGAGAGTGAGGTTAGGGTATTTATTTTCCTGGTCTTATAGTGATATACTTACTGCTGTTGCTGCTGCTGCTAAGTTGCTTCAGTTGTGTCCAACTCTGTGCGATCCCATAGACAGCAGCCCACCAGGCTCCCCCGTACCTGGGATTCTCCAGGCAAGAACACTGGAGTGGGTTGCCATTTCTTTCTCCAAAGCATGAAAGTGAAAAGGGAAAGTGAAGTTGCTCAGTCGTGTCCGATTCCATGCGATTCCATGGACTGCAGAACACCAGGCTTCCCTGTCCCTCACCATCTACCTGAGCTTATTCAAACTCATGTCCATTGAGTCGGTGATGCCATCCAACCATCTCATCTGTCATCCCCTTCTCCTCACGCCTTCAATATTGCCCAGCATCAAGGTCTTTTCCAGTGAGTCAGTTCTTCTAATCAGGTGGCCAAAGTATTAGAGTTTCAGCTTTAGCATCAGTCCTTCCAATGAACACCCAGGACTGATTTCCTTTAGGATGGACTGCTTGGATCTCCTTGCAGTCCAAGGGACTCTGTTCTCCAACACCACAGTGCAAAATCATCAATTCTTTGGTGCTCAGCTTTCTTTATGGTCCAACTCTCACATCCATACATGACTACTGGAAAAACCATAGCTTTGACTCTGAGGACCTTTGTCAGCAAAGTGATGTCTCTGCTTTTTAAAATGCTGTCTAGGTTGGTCATAGCTTTTCTTCCAAGGAGCAGGCGTCTTTTAATTTCAAGACTGCAGTCACCATCTGCAGTGATTCTGGAGCTCAAGAAAATAGTATGCCACTGTTTTCACTGTTTTATCATGTATTTGCCATGAAGTGATGGGACAGGATGCCATGATCTTCATTTTTTGAATGTTGAGCTTTAAGCCAGCTTTTTCACTCTTCTCTTTCGCTTTCATCAAGAGGCTCTTTAGTTCTTCTTTTCTTTCTGCCATAGGGTTGTGTCATCTGCATATCTGACGCTATTGATAGTTCTCCTGGCAATCTTGATTCTAGCTGTGCTTCATCCAGCCCGGCATTTCCCGTGAGGTACTCTACATATAAGTTAAATAAGAAGGGTGACAGTATACAGCCTTGACATACTCCTTTCCCAATTTGGAACCAGTCAGCTCTTCCATGTCCAGTTCTAACTGTTGCTTCTTGACCTGCATACAGATTTCTCAGGAGGCAGGTCACGTGGTCTGGTATTCCCATCTCTTTTAGAATTTCCCACAGTTTGTTGTGATTCACAGAGTCAAAGGCTTTGGTGTAGTCAATAAAGCAGAAGTAGATGTTTTTCTGGAATTCGCTCACTTTTTCAATGATCCAACAGATGTTGGCAATTTGATCTTTGGTTCCTCTGCCTTTTCTAAATCCAGCTTGAACATCTGGAAGTTCTCGGTTCACGTACTGTTGAAGCCTCACCTGGAGAATTTTGAGAATTGCTTTGCTAGCATGTGAGATGAGTGCAGTTGTGTGGTAGTTTGAACATTCTTTGGCATTGCCTTTCTTTGGGACTGGAATGAAAACTGATCTTTTCCAGTCCTGTGGCCACTCTGAGTTTCCCAAATTTGAAGGCATACTGAGTGCAGCACTTCCACAGCATCATCTTTTAGGACTTGAAATAGGTCAACTGGAATTCTATCAACTCCACTAGCTTTGTTTGTAGTGATGCTTCCTAAGGCCCACTTGACTTTGCATTCCAGGATGTCTGGCTGTAGGTGAGAGATCACACCATCGTGGTTATCTATTCATTAAGAACTTTTTGTATAGTTCTTCCATGTATTCTTGCCACTTTTTCTTAATATCTTCTTCTTCTGTTAGGTCCTTACCGTTTCTGTCCTTTATTGTACCCATCTTTGCATGAAATGTTCCCTTGGTATCTCTAATTTTCTTGAAGAGATCACTAGTCTTTTCCATTCTATTGTTTTCCTCTATTTCTTTGCATTGATCACTAAGAAAGGCTTTCTTATCTCTTCTTGCTATTCTTTGGAACTCTGTATTCAGATGGGTATAACTTTCCTTTTCTCCCTTGCCTGTCACTTTTTTTTTTTTCTCAGCTATTTGGAAGGCCTCCTTAGACAGCCAGTTTGCCTTTTTGCATTTCTTTTTCTTGGGGATGGTCTTGATCACTGCCTCCTGTACAATGTCATGAACCTCGGTCCATAGTTCTTTAGGCACTTTGTCTTTAAGATCTAATCCCTTGAATCTATTTGCCACTTCCACTGTATAATAGTAAAGGCTTTGGTTTAGGTCATACCTGAATGGTCTGGAGTTTTCCCTACTTTCTTCAATTCAATTTTCTTGAATTTGGCAATAAGGAGTTCATGATCTGAGCCACAGTCAGCTCCCATTCTTGTTTTTGCTGACTGTATAGAGCTTTGCCATCTTCAGCTGCAAAGAATATAATCAATCTGATTTCAGTATTGACCACTTGGTGACGTCCATGTGTAGAGTCATCTCTTGTGTTGTTGGAAGGGAGTGTTTGCTATGACCAGTGTGTTCTCTTGGCAAAGCTGTTAGCCTTTGCCCTGCTTCATTTTGTTCTCCAAGGCCAAACTTGCCTGATCCTCCAGGTATCTCTTGACTTCCTATTTTTGTATTCCAGTTCCCTATGATGAAAAGGACATCTTTTTTTGGTGTGTTCTACAAAGTCTTGTAGATCATAGAACCATTGAACTTCAGTCTGTTCAGCATTAGTGGTTGGGGCATAGACTTGCATTACTGTGATATTGAATGGTTTGCCTTGGAAATGAACAGATATCATTCTGTCATTTTTGAGATTGCACCCAAGTACTGTATTTCAGACTCTTTTGTTGACTATGAGGGCTACTCCATTTCTTCTAAGGGATTCTTGTCCACAATAGTAGATATAAGAGTCATCTGAATTAAATTCGCCCATTCCAGTCCATTTAGTTCACTGATTCCTAGAATGTTGATGTTCACTCTTGCCATCTCCTGTTTGACTACTTCCAATTTACCTTGATTCATGGACCTAAAATTTCAGGTTCCTATGCAATATTGGCATCATTGCAGCATTGGACTTTACTTTCATCAGCAGTCACATCTACACCTGGGTGTTGTTTTCACTTTGACTTCATCTCTTCATTCTTTCTGGAGTTATTTCTCCCCTTTTCTCCAGTAGCATATTGGGCACCTACTGACCTGGGGAGTTTATCTTTCAGTGTCATATTTTTTTGCCTTTTCATACTGATATTTAAGTTTGGGATAGTTGCTCTTTGTCATCTAAAACTTTAATTTTCCATTATTCAATGTACAATATTTTTTCAATTTAATTTCTTGAGCATAATCCATGTTTTTTAAAGAATGTATTTTCCATGATTTGGGGGACATATTTAAATATATTTTCTTGTGATTCTAAAGAACTTTCATATTCTTTAAAAATCAAAAAAAGACTATCAAGGTTTTGTTATTAATTTCCTGTCTCCTTTCTTTTAGTTTATTTTTTAAATTTCTACAAAATCTTTTCTAGAGTCGTGGATATCACAATCTTTACCACTTTTTCATAAGATTTATTTTAAAATGACATCATGATATCTGAACCCTAAGACTTTGGAAATAAACCTACAGATCTCATTGTTAGCCTCTGCATTTAATGAAGATACAGAAATAATTGTACATAGTTTTTGTAGTCAGTGGTGTTAGACTAACTTATTTGGAAAATGATTTTGCATGGTGGCTTCAGAGACACAGACTTTAGGATTAAGGCCTTTAGGAAGGAAAAGGTCACACTGTTTCTTACTCTGGTTTTTCCTCTCCTTTTTTGCACCTTTGTGTGAATGTGAACCAGTTTCCCAAATCCACGACTGGTTCCTGGGCTTCCTCAACCCACCTAGAAACTGTAGCAACCTGGGAAGTGTGTCATTTAACTGACAATACTCTTGATTAGGAGTACAGGCCAATCATATAACTCTATAGTTACTTTGATTTGACTTGTTTTTAAAATTCATCTCAAAAGCGCATTTACAGACTTTTAGGATGGGTCAATTCTCCAGATGACTCATCTCCTCTTATTGGGCCATTTTTCTGTGTAGATGCAAAATATGTAGTTGGGAAGTAGTTTAAGAGCCTAAATTGAGTCTTTTTAACTTTATTTTCAAGGTAAGGGATCATCAGATTTAAGTGTACTCCTATAATTGTTTTTAAACATACTTTAAGTCATATAATTAACAAAATAATGTTACCTTTGCTTAAAAATAAAGGATGCAGAGTACATCATGAGAAATGCCAGGCTGATGAAGCACAAGCTGGAATCAAGATTGTCGAGAGAAATGTCAATAATCTCAGATATGCAGATTAAGACAGAAAGTGAAGAGGAACTGAAGAGCCTCTTGATTAATGAGTAAGGGGAGAATGAAAAAGCTGGCTTGAAACTCAACATTCAAAAAATGAAGATCATGACTTCTGGCTCCATCACTTCATGGCAAATAGATGGCGAAACAACGGAAACAGTGACTTTATTTTCTCCAGCTCCAAAATCACTGCAGATGGTGACTGCAGCCATGAAATTAAAAGATGCTTGCTCTTTGGAAGAAAAGCTAAGACCAAGCTAGACAGCATTTTAAAAAGCAGAGACATTACTTTGCTGACAAAGGTCCGTAGAGTCAAAGCTATGGTTTTTCCAGTAGTCTTGTATGGATGTGTAAAGAAAGCTGAGCGCCAAAGAATTGATGCTTTTGAACTGTGGTGTTGGAGAAGACTCTTGAGAGTCCCTTGGACTGCAAAGAGATCAAACCAGTGAATCCTAAAGGAAATTAATCCTGAATATTCATTGGAAGGACTGATGCTGAATCTGAAGCTCCAATACTTTGGCCACCTTATTCAAAGAATGGATTCATTAGAAGAGACCCTGATGCTGGGCAAGATTGAAGGCAGGAGAAGAAGGGGACGATAGAGGATGGGATGGTTAGATGGCATCATCGACTCAATGGACATGAGTTTGAGCAAGCTCGGGTAGATGGTGAGGGACAAGGAAGCCTGGCCTGCTGCAGTCCATAGGGGCGAAAAGAGTCAGACATGACTGAGTGAACAAGAAGAAAGGATTAATAAAGACCCTGAAAGTCCCCTTTCACCATGCCCTCCATTCCTCCTCTCTAGAGGTAACTATTATATTTTGACCTTTCCAGTGACCTTTCTATACATTTCTTTTCTATTCTACACATTGTATTCTATTCTTTTCTACACATATACATACCTTTTTCCCTTTCATGAGGAAACTGAGACCTTGAAGGGAAAGTGAAAGTGAAAGTGAAGTCGCTCAGTCGTGTCCGACTCTTTGCGACCCCGTGGACTGTAGCTCACCCGGCTCCTCCGCCCATGGGATTCTCCAGGCAAGAATACTGGAGTGGGTTGCCATTTCCTTCTCCAGGGGATCTTCCTGACCCAGGGATCGAACCCAGGTCTCCCACATTGCAGGCAGATGCTTTAACCTCTGAGCCACCAGGGAAGCCCAAGGGAGACCTGTTGCAAATTTATTGAAGGAAAGCGGACTGGACAATCGTTTACTAAAACCTACAATGTGTCAGGCTCTGCGCCCAGAACTTTATTTGCATTAATGATCCTGGTATTTTACTTCTGCTGGATGGGCTGCCGCACTAATCAGTTTGGAAGTTGGGAAGTCGCTTCGGTGTAGTGATATAGAATATGTATTTTGATGCCAGTTGCAGGAAACCTAGCAGAGGGCTCCAGAGTTGCAGAAACAACAAAACACAGTCATACGAAGTTGGGTCTGTTTTAAAAAAAAAAAAAATAACCTGTGACGCTGAGACGCTAAACGTCTACTACTTACCAAGACTTTCGGAAACTTATGAAGCGATATCGCATCTATGAGATTAGTCTTGGAGCTCAAAGAAGGCACCAGAGGTCGCAAAGGATGCGGCGGCAGGCAGCAACAGAGCAGCCAACCCGGAGAGCCGAGAGCGCTCCCACAGTCTGGAAGTGCGCCTGCGCTGATGGCCGCGGGGAGGCGGGGCGGGGGCGGAGCTTGGGGTGGTCAATGAGCCTGCGCAAGCCGTGAGGCGAGTTGGGGGAGGGCGTTCCGTGTGTGTCTGTGTTGTTGTTCGGCGGCAGCGGCGGCGGCGGTAAGATGGCTGCCCACGGGGGCTCCGCGGCGGCATCGGCGCTGAAGGGGTTAATTCAGCAGTTCACCGCCATCACCGGTAAGAGACGCGGTTACCGGAAGGTGGAGAGTGGGGTCTGGAGCGGGCGGCCGGTGTGTCCAGGGCTTCTCTTTACCTTCATGCATTCTTCCCTCGGGCTTTACCCACAGCTCCCGTCCTCCCTTCTGAGGAAGAAGCGACGACGGCGTCGGGTCTCCGGGTTCAGGCGGGAGACACCCCCCCATCCCCGTGCACCCCATACCTTCATTCTCGGTCTTCTTGCAGTGTGGAGGGAGATCTCCCCACCCCCTTTCAGCCTAGACTCAGGGAATGGGCCGAGCCTATCCGCCCCCGCCGGCCCGGGGACCTGGGGGCGGGAGAGGTGGGGGGCCGCACCCGGGCCACCGCCCTCCTCCTTCATCATCATCTCCTCTTCTCTGTGCAGCCTTGGGGTGCAGCGCATCCCCTCACCTCTTTTTCCCTTTCTTCCATGGCCAGGTCATTCTTCACCCGTCCCTGGCCTGCCCTTCCCCTTTCTGGGCCCCTCGGAGCCATCGCTGTGGCCCTGGCGTGTTCGGGCCCTCCCGCCTTAACGGCGAGGCTGGTGGGTTCGGCAGCGCCTTTACCGATCTCGGGGGATAGGCCGCCAGAAAGCAGGGGGTGCTGAGGAGTACCCTCCAGACTGAGGTTTTAAGAAAAGAATGAGGGGGAACCCCCCCAACCTTAACTGGAAAGACCTGGAGGAATCCTTGGTGGCGTTTCCCACCTCCCCATAATAAAATAATAAAGACTGAAACGATGGCGCCCAGGCCTCCTGCTGATAAAATAGGAATGACGGCAAAAACTTCTTTGAGACAAAATCGGTTTTTGGATGTCAGTATCCCTTAATCCTCGGTTTTTCTTTTCGTTTGGACCCCTGCGAAGGGCACACGCAGATCCTCTTACTGCCTGGAGGAAAGGCCCTAAGCCATTCTATGAATTCTCTGTGTCTTGTTCTCTCTGATGGTGCTGAACTTTTTTTGCATGAGTTATTAGAGGGCGGAGCAAATGATGAAGTTCTCTGTGGAGTGATTTGAGAGAAGAGTACTCCATGTGCCTGAGTGTAATTTTGCCGTTCTAGTTTGTCCTTTTGGAAGGAGGTCGGAATGTTAGCAGATCTATACTTTACCTGGTAGTTTGTTAGATGCAGGGAACATTGCCACTTTTAGTGTATCCAGCGTTTGATGTGCAAGCTGGTTAAGTGAAATTTTATATTTTAACCACTGCCGGTTGTTTGCGAGCTGCCGTTTCATGGTTAAAGCTAGTTTTATTTTTTACTTTGCAAGGATAACTAGATGTTCGATGCATTGTCTAGCTTGTGGGCATGAAACATCAGATCAAAGTTGATAAAATAAAATTTGTAACAAAATTGGGATGAAGAATGGAATGATAACTTTTCTTAATATTTTAAAATTGTGTTTGGAGTATTATATTAGAGATATAAGGCATTTCCCAGTGTGTAAGCAGCTCATTATTAGGAAAATTTTAAAAATTATTGTGTATATAATACATTATGTTTATACAGAAAAATCTTTGTAGTGAATCAGATATCTTTACATTTTCTAGAGATGGTTTAAGATGCCACCTATTTAATTCCAGTTTTTTGGCTAACTGCTACCTACCACTTTAATAACTCAGATTGTGTTAGACTTACATTATTTTTTCTAATGCAGCATTTTTGGTAAGTGTAGACAAAACCCAAATGTGGTGAGATGAAGTGACTCACATAATTGCTTTAATTCTGTTTCTGTCTGCTAGTCTTCATGGCTCCTTTCCTGGTCACAGGCCTTTCTACCCCTGAATCAAGTTGGAGACCCTCAGTAGACAGTGGTATATGGAAGTCTGCAAAAGGGAAAATACCTTAAATTGTTCTTAATGTATTATGGATTTCTAATAATTTTTTACAAGATTGTAATTAATTATTAGAAACACATAATTGACCCCTTTAGTCCATTTCATACATCTTTAAAAAATTGGTGGGATCTGTCCACATATATTTTGGATTATAATATTCATGACAAAAAGGTATTTGAAATTTATTTATTGCTAGATGAATGAAACGGACCTTAAGAACTTATACTCTATTTCTATTTTACTTACTTGGAAGCCCAACATTCTGATAAAAGCAATGCATTTTTAAAAATATGAGTTTTGCCTCTTCTGTGGCATTTAGAAGTAGAAGAGAAAATTGAAAGAATTTTAAGTTTTATTTCTCACTAAATAGAACAAATTTCTCCCTATGATATGAGAGTATGAAATAGTGACTCTGACTTTTAAAAAGTACTAAAAAGACATCTAACATGACCTAATTTTGAAAAAAAAAATCCATTCTCACAATATACTTTTAAAAAGTACTAAAAAGACATCAAATGTGAACTAATTTTGAAAAAAAAATCCATTCGCACAATAGCAATATTATTTATTTCACATTATCTTCCAGTTCTTATTTACATATTTATTTTATTTCTTAAATTACTTTTAAATTATTTTTACATTGTGGATCAAAATATATATAATTTAGAATCCTGAAACTTGATTAACATTACATCATAAACATTTTTCCTATTATTAAACTTTTATAAGCAAATAGCCAGGGAAATGATGGTCTTCAAAGTGATCACACTGAGCAGTTTTGTACCTTTACTATTGATGCCATTTATATTATTTCAGGCTACATAGAAAACCATCCACTTATTTTATAGTCTACCACATTTTATAGTATTGCTCAGTTTGATCTCCCTTAATATTCTCATACATGGCTTTGAATGACTGCTGACTACTTTCAGAAGTTATATCAATTCTCAAAACCTGAGGAAAGAATGTGTCACTGGATCTGAAGGTAATTCCAAAAGAACAATTTTTGAAAATGTTTTTGAATCATGGCAGTATCCCATTAACACCAACTTGGGCTGAGATCCAGCCATACATATACAGAATGCATAGATGTAACTAGAATAAATCATGAGATGAAGGATACATAGATGCTATACAGTGGGTAAAAATAAATACGCAATTAGAAAAACAGACTGAAGTGTGAGGTAATAGAAAGTGAGGCTGAGAAGAGTACAGGTGGTTGCTAGTATAGCATTCCTTCATAAGGCTTGGTGCATAGTAGGCATTCACCAACCTTAGGAAATTATAGAGCCACTTTCCTTTACTCTTTCTTTAAAATTGTTGAATGAATCCATATTTGTTAAAGAAATTAGAAACTCTTGTATTATTTGGATTTGTGGTCCATTTCCATTCATATTCTGTACAATATATTTTTCTTGGTTAGTATTTAAGTTCTCTGAAGAAAAGTGGTTGCCAGAGTTCTAGATATTAAAAAGAAAACCCTTTTGGAATTTTAAGAGCTATTTCAAAGAATGTTAATGAAGTTTGAGTAGAAATTTAGGGAGGAAATATATTTTTTTGAGTTGTGAATAGACTCTTACTAGTAAACTCAATGTTTATTAATGGGCTACCAAGTGCCAGGCATGGTTCAGGTCTTGGGGATACTACCATGAATAAGACGTGGTGAGGCTGTCTTGAAAAAAGCTTAAAGGTTAATGGGAATACAGACACACAAATAGGTACTGTAATACATTGGAATCATGGTAAGGAGCAGTTAAGGTAGCACAAAAGAAGGAGATCAAGAAACACTTCCTAGAAGAAATAATTTCTTAGCTAAAACCTGGAGGAGAGATAAACATGTACAGAGACCTGAATGAGAGAGGCACAGATATACATATAGAAACAAGAAAAGAGAGATGGTTGAGGGAATTGATAATTCCCAATGAAGAGAGCATAGCTCCTGGGAGATGAAGTAAATGGGACTGAAGAGGTAAGAGGGTACCAGATTAGGTAGGGCCTTACAACTCATGTTAAGAAATCTTGGCTTTATTCAAAATGTTGTGGGAAGTTAGTGAAAAGTTTTAAGTAGGGGAGTGACACAATCAGATTTGGGTTTTTTCAAACGAGCTACTTAGCTATAGTGGAAAAGAGGTTAGGCACAATGGCACCCCACTCCAGTACTCTTGCCTGGAAAATCCCATGGACGGAGGAGCCTGGTAGGCTGCAGTCCATGGGGTCGCGAAGAGTCAGACACGACTGAGCGACTTCACTTTGACTTTTCGCTTTCATGCATTGGAGAAGGAAATGGCAACCCACTCCAGTATTCTTGCCCAGAGAATTCCAGGGATGGGGGAGCCTGGTGGGCTGTCGTCTATGGGGTCGCACAGAGTTGGACACGACTGAAGCGACTTAGCAGCAGCAGCAGCATAGAGGAGAGTAAAAGACTGTTAAAATAATTAAAGATACTGATGTCCTGAAATAAGATAAGGAAAGAAGTCAGAGGAATCAGAATGAAGTTTAGGATTCTGTTTTCGACATCTAAGCATATCTAGTACAATTTGTGAAGATTTGGAATAGTAGAAGACGTTTAGGGAGATGATTAGTTCAGATTTAGATAAGTTGCTGTCTCTGGGACTTCTCAATGGGGCTGTTCAGTAAGGAAATGAATATTTGGATCCAGAAAGAAGAGTGACATCTAATGAGTCATGTTGATAGCAACTGAAGCTATAAAAGTGGATGGCATCTTGTTGGGAGAGTGTCGTGTGAGACTGTAACAGGCTATAAAGCTGAAGAAACACATCAAACAGATAGTAAAGAAGAAAGTGCAAAGACTGGAAGAAACTAAAGATGTAGGAGGAAAACCAGGAGACTGTGGTGGTATTTCAAACATCAGGAGTAGGGTAATACCTCAGATAGTATATAGGCACTTTAGGAAACTAGAAATTATAGATTTTTCTTGGCTAGGGCTGGAAGACATCTTCGTAACCATACTGACCCATTTCTGAGTTAAAATGAGGAATTGAAGGCCCAGAGAAGTAAAACGATTTAAGGTTATATGTCTAGGTCGGTGTGTCTCAAACTTATTTGTAGGAAGAATCCCCTCCTCCTTTAAAAAAAAAAATCTTTATAAAACAACGTATTTTTTGGCCATGCCACATGCGGCTTGTGGGATCTCAGTTCCCTGACCAGGGATCAAACCCAGGCCCTCAGCAGTGAAAGTGTGGTGTCTTAACCACTAGACTGCCAGGGAGTTCTCCATTGACCAATACTTTTGTAAAACTACAACAAAAATGTATTGCTTAAAAATTGAAATAAAAAGAACACATACAAAATATAAGCCTAAATTATGTTTTTTAAAAAAGGTATAATTTGCATACAGTAAAATTTAATGTTTTTAGTGTATAACGTTTTTATATGTGCATATAGTCGTAAAGCCACAGTCAAGATGTAGGACAGTTCTAGGCTCAGAATTTCCTCCTGCCCATTTGCAGTCAGCCCCTCTTCTTACCTGTAACCTAATGTTTTTGCCTGTTGTCTTCTTTTCCAGAATGTCATATAAATCAGCGGTCCCCAACTTTTTTTTTTAGCACCAGAGACTGGTTTTGTGGAAGTCAATTTTTGCACAGACTAGGGGAGCAGGAGATGGTTTGGGGATGATTTAAGCATGTTACATTTACTGTACACTATATTTCTAATCTCTTGCCTGTGACCTGGAGATTGGGGACCCCTGACATAAATATAATCACCATGTGTGGTCAGGTTTCTTTTGAGTCTGGCTTCTTTTACTTAGGATACTGCGTTTGGGACTCATTCATGTCATTGTGGTATGAGTGGTTCTTTTTTATTGTGAATAATATGCCATTGTATGGATATACTGCAATTTGTTTATGCAGTGATGAAATGAATGGATAATTGTTTCTTGTTTGAGACATTAAATAAAGCTGCTAAAATGTTAGTGTACAATGTATGAATGTAAGTTTTCATTTCCTTTGGATAAATAACTAGGAGTGGGATTGTATGATAGGTGTGTAATTTTAAGGAATTACTGTACTATTTTCCTGAGTCTTAACCATTTTACGTTCCTGTCAGCAGTGTGTAAGAGTTCCAGCTGCCCTTCTGGTATTTTTAATTTTCTATAACTATTTTGATAGATGTGTTATTGTATGGCATTGTGGTTTTAATTTGCATTTCCTTAGTGACTAATAATATTATTTTTTCATATGATAGTTTGCCATCCAAACATCTTTCAAGCCCAACTTTATTTTATTAGAGACAACAGACAAAGAATTACTCTTAATCAGATTGCTATGAAAGTTTCCATGTCCCCTGCATTGTAAGGTGTATTATTAACCACCAGGGAAGTCCCTATATTCATTCTTTTTTAGATTCTTTTCTCATACTGGTTATCACAGAATATTGAGTATAGAGTTCCCTGTGCTATACAGTAGGCCCCTGTTGGTTATCTGTCTTATGTATAGTAGTGTGTGTATGTTTATCCCAGGCTCCTGATTTATTCTGTGCTCCGCTCCAACCCACGTTTCCGCTTTGGTAACCATAAGTTTGTTTTCAGTATCTGTTTCTATTTTGTAAATCTGTTCCTTTGCATTGTTTTTTTTTTTTTAAATAATTAGATTCTACACCTGAATGATACCTTATGATATTTGTCTTTCTCTGCCCGACTTACTTCACTTGGTATGATAATCTCCAGGTCCATCCATGTTGCTGCAAATGGCATTATTTCATTCTTTTTTATTGCTGAGTAATATTCCATTTGTGTGTGTGTGTGACATATCTTTTTTAATCCATTGCTCTGTCAGTGGATATTTAGGTTGCTTCCGTGTCTTGGCTCCTATAAACAGCGCTGCAATGAACATTGGGGTGCATGTATCCTTTCGGATTATCGTTTTCTCTGGATATATGCCCAAGAATGGAACGGCTGTATCATATGGTAGTTCTGTTTTTAAGGAACCTCCATAGTATTCTCCATAGTTATTGTATATAAAATTTAAAAAGTATTTTCTATTCCTCAATGCTTAAAAACTCCTGGACGGGAAACTGATGAGGAGGTTGAACTTGAATTTTACTTCTTGCAACTATCACTGACTCTTATTTCCTTGGTAGATTGTCTGGCTTACTTTGTTATTTCTAGGGGAAATGTAGAACCAAAAAGTAANAAATTTAAAAAGTATTTTCTATTCCTCAATGCTTAAAAACTCCTGGACGGGAAACTGATGAGGAGGTTGAACTTGAATTTTACTTCTTGCAACTATCACTGACTCTTATTTCCTTGGTAGATTGTCTGGCTTACTTTGTTATTTCTAGGGAAAATGTAGAACCAAAAAGTAATCAATTTGTGTCCCTGTCATTTCTGTGCTCTAACCCTTTGGGAAGGAAAAGGTCTATAGAGGGATTTTTTTTTTTTTTTTCTTTTTCTTTCTTTTACAAAAAGTCTCTGTGACTGCTATACTTAGGTTCCTTGATAATAGTGAGGAGACTATTTGGGCATTGACAATAGTGTAGAGAATAGGTATAAGGGACTACTAAAGTTTGGAATGTCTCTTGATCTTTCCAGCTGTGGCAGAGACGTAGACTACATTATAGGTTTGGTACTCTTTCCTATATTATGTCGTTAATAGGGAAGGTGTGAACTAAGAGGCATCAAGCAACAAGGAGATGGCCACTGATAAATTGTGTGCCAAAGCTGGGTTAATGCCCTTTGGTGCCATTAGCAAGCTAAAGCGTATGGAAAAGGTAATGGATAGGTAAAAAGAGTGCAAGTGGTGAGAAACAGTAAAGTGAGATTCCTGCTGTAGATATGATTACTGGGTTTTATGGACTGAATTTTTGTATCCTTCCCCAAATTCGTATTTTGAAATCCTGATTACCCCCTTGCCCGGTGTCATGGTATTAGGAGGTGGGGCCTTTGGAAAGTGATTAGTTCATGAAGGTGGCATCCTTATGAATGGGACTAGTCCTTAACAGAGAAGGAAATGACAACCCACACCAGCATTCTTGCCTGGAAAATCCCATGGACAGAGGATCCCTATCGTCCATGGGATCACAAAGAGTCAGACACGACTTAGTAACTAAACCATCACCACTAGTGTCCTTAAACTTGAGACCCCAGAGAGTGTCTGGCCCCTTCCACCATGCAGGTACACAGTGAGAGCAGAAATGTCTTATCAACCAGGAGAAGGGCCTGCACCAGACACCATATCTGCTGGAGGCTGACCTTTGACTTCCCAGCCTCCAGAACTGTGGGAAATAAATGTATGTTGTTTAAGCCACCCGATCTATGATATATTTGTTACAGCAGCCTGAACAAACTAAGACACAGCAGGATTAAGCTGTCCTGCTGCTACCTATAATATTGAGACCTCAAACTAAGCCTCAAACAGCTTTATAGATAGTTTGAATCTGCAAGCTTCTTTGTTGTTTTTGTTTTTTTGCCACAATATAGGGCATGTGGGATCTTAGTTTCCCAACCAGGGGTTGAACCCATGCTCCCTGAAGTGGAAGGGCAGAGTCTTAACCACTGGACCACCAGGAAGACCCTGCAAGCTTCTTTCAAAGGTCTCCCCTTCCCCTTTTAAAAAAGATTTATTCTTCATTCTGAATGTAATTAGAAGTTCAAATTTTTTACTGCTGACTCATCAAAAATTGTTACTACCTCTAAGTATATAGGTAAAACTTGTAACTTAATTAAATTTGTTTTATTGCTGTTCCTTTCCTCTATATCATTTAGGCCTCCTCACTTTTCCTCTGCCCTCTCAGTTAACTTTCTGTTCCACTGTTTAGTTAAGTGGACGTATTGTTGGCATTTCGCTAGAGCAATGTTTTGTTCTATAGTTCTGTTCTATTCATTGCAGAAGATTTAGTACTTGTATTAGTGTCCTGTGGCTGCTATAACACATTAATACAAACTACATTGCTTAGCATAGTTACTTCTCGCAGTTGTGGAGGCCAAAATTCTGAAATAAAGGTGTGAGCAGTCTTTAGGGGAGAAGGGACATTTTCCAATCTTCTGAGGCACACCTGGCTTCTCTATTAAATGCTAGTAGTGCTCCCAACCCCCTACTCATGAAACATAATGATATCTTACATTTCTAAATGCCTCTGGTACTTCCTGACGTTAAGAACCACTAGAACCTTTAATTATCCTTCAGTTATCTTTTGTTTCTAAAAGGATACACTTCGTGACACAGCAAGTGATAAAACTTAGAATGCCTGATCATACAAGCACAGATGGCTCAGATAATACGACTTTATTTAAAAAAGTGAATTGTGTACTCTGCTTCTTGAGTCCCTCTCTAATACTGCCTTCTTTAGTCATGCCAGGAATTAGCATGTGCTTCTTTTTGAAAAAACCAAATAGGTAGAGACCCTTTCTTTGGGAAAGCTCTTGGTCATCCTGACAAGCTTCAGTGTTGGAAGTTATCCTGTCAAATTGTCAACAGGTTTACAATAGGGCCCTCTCTAGGATATGCTGCCTAGATTCTAGCACTAAATGGTCAAGTGAGGATTACAGATAGGAACAGCAGTTCCGAGCCCTGAATGTTGACATCTTCTGTCCCCAGCTGTCACAGTTATTATTTCCTTTATTATAGCTTTAGTGTCTTCAAGTCATTCCTAGTATAATCCCTTTTAATAAATTCTGTTTTAATCTATAGTTGAATAGATCTATGGAATGCTCACTTAAACTTTTATTACAGTTTCCTTGGTCTCTACATCAGCTCTTTTTTTTGCCACACTGGCTTGTGGGATCTTAGTGTCCCTACCAGGGATTGAACCCAGGCTCAGGGCAGTGAAAGCCCCAAGTCTTGTCCACTGGACTGCCAGGAAACTCCCTGCATCAGCTCTTAATGCTTCTCCTCAGCCACACTGGTATGTTGTCTAGTTGTTACAGATTTTTTTCAGAGCAGATCCCTTTTTTGTATTTTATTCTTTATCCATAGCATTCACTTTTTTAGAGTAATGTTTTTACTTCCTCTATTATACTGCTTTAAAAAAAAATGAATGTTTAACATGAATGAAACATATGTTCATAGCAGCAGATGAACGAGGGAAAGAAAACAGTGAAATGTCTTACTCTGCCTATTTACTCTCTGATGTAATGTGATTCTCCATAGCTATAAATAAATATTCATGCTTCATACTTCCAGTATCTTTCATTTTATTTCATTGATGTATAGCTTGACTGGTGACTCAGATGGTAAAGAATTCGCCTGCAATGCAGAAGACCTGGGTTCAGTCCCTGGGTTGGGAAGATCCCCTGGAGGAGGGCATGGCAGCCCTCTCCAGCATTCTTGCTTGGAGAATCCCATGGACAGAGGAGCCTGGCGGGCTGCAGTCTGGGGTCACAGAGAGTCGGACACGACTGAGTGACTAACACACAGCACACATCATATAACTAGAGACAATCTATTTTTAGTAACAGCCACTATTTGCCAATAAGGAGCTGTGCCACATTCTTTAATGTGCATTTTCTTAATCCACACAAGGACTTCATGAAATTGGTAATATCTGCATTTTGTAACTGAGAAAATGGAAGGCCAGAGAAATTAGTGACTAGCTCAAAGTTACACAACTAGTGAATGACAGAACTAGGATTCAAATTCAGGTTTATCTGATAGTATCCAGGTTCTTAATGGCTCTATTATACTCCCCCGCCTGAGAACAGAAGGAAATGTGAATGTTTTCTCTTCATTTTGGGGTATGGGACTGGCCAGAACAATAATTTTGATACTTTCTTTTGAACTGTTTGGTGTGTCTGTCCCCAGGAGCTCTGTATCTTTTTGATGCCCTGAGTTACTCCTCCCCACCACCAACCATGTGGCATTTCGTGTAGGCCTTTCCTGTCTTTCCTCCAAAGGCACTTGGGATGCTAAAGCCACTGACATCCCTGTTTTCCTGAACCAACTCCCCTACCTTATCTTAACCCTCAACTTATTGTTACTGGATGTCAGGTGGAAGTGGGTTTTAGGGGCTTTGGAGAAGGCAATGGCAACCCACTCCGGTACTCTTGCCTGGAAAATCCCATGGACAGAGGAGCCTGGTGGGCTGTAGTCCATGGGGTCGCTAAACACAACTGAACAACTTCACTTTCACGCATTGAAGAAGGAAATGGCAACCCACTCCAGTATTCTTGCCTGGAGAATCTCAGGGACGGGGGAGACTTGTTAAGTCATGTCCGATTCTGTGCAACCCCGTGGACTGCAGTGTGTCAGGATTCCGTGTCCTTCATTATCTCCTGGAGTTTGCTCAGACTCATGTCCCTTGGGTCGATGATGCTATCCAGCCATCTCAACCTCTGTCACCCGCTTCAGCCCTCAATCTTTCCCAGCATCAGAGTCTTTTCCAACAAATTAGTCCTTCACATCAGGTGGCAAGAGTATTGGAGCTTCAGCACCAGTTCTTCCAATGAATATTGGAAGGACTGATTGCTTTTAGGATTGACTAGTTTGATCTCCTTGCAGTCTAGACGACTCTCAAGAGTCTTCTCTAGCAACACAATTTGAAAGCATCAGTTCTTTGGTGCTCAGCCTTCTTTATGGTCCAACTCTCACATCTGTACACAGCTTTTGGAAAAACCAAAGCTTTGACTATATGGACTTTTGTCGACTAAGTGATGCCTCTGCTTTTTAATACTCTGTCTAGGTTTGTCATAGCTCTCCTTCCAAGGAGCAAGCATCTTTTAGTTTTATGGCTAAAAAACTAAAGTCATCAAGTGCAGTGATTTTGGAGTCCAAGAAAATAAAATCTGTCACTGTTTCCGCAAATAATTGATACATCCTTAACTCTTCAGTTAAGTGTTTATACTTTCAAAAAGGGTGTTTGTTTACCCAAATTAATACCTCAAGTGGTAGCATTTTAGGCAGCATCATAAAGTGTAAAAATTTCTTAGGCATTTAGGAAAAGACTTTTGGGATATGCAGACCATATTTTGATGGGCCAGCTTGCCTGAGGATTGGTTTTAAAGCTCCTGATTTTCATGGTATCTTCTATTTTACTTCAGAACTCACAGGTTCTCTAAATGGTTCCCATAACAGGGGTATTGTAATTCAGATAGTTGAAGAGTGATGAGAAGGATGACAATAACCATTTGAATGCAGTGGTCATTTTTATTTGTTTGTTTATGTTTTGCTATGCTGTGAAGCTTGTGGGACCTCAGTTCCCTGACCAGGGATTGAACCCTGGCCCCAGAATTGAAAGGGCTGAGTCCTAGCCACTGGACTGCCAGGGAGTTCCCAGCAGTGATCATTTTTAAGCTGAATTTCCTTATTAAAAAATTTCAAAAGGAGTGAAAGCAGCCAGGATTGGTTGCTGTTATAGTAGAAGAGAGTTTCAGTTCCCCATCAGCATGTTCTTTGTACTTTTTGTGGTGCTTTAGTGCAACGTGGTGAGCACCTCAAGAGACAAGAGCCAGAATGGTGCAAATTTCAGCCACTTAATTCTCTGAAAAGAAAAAAATCAGTAGATGTCATTTTGTCATAAGGCAAAAGTTACAGTTCATTCATCTCTTGCTAGAATAAACAACCAGAGTAGTTTACCTATGTGAATCTTTTAATTTTCAGAAACTGCTGTGTAGATGAGTAAATTAAAATGGTGGAGTACAACAGACACTGAACTTTTAGACTAGCATTTAAGAAATAGAATAACATAACCCAGTATACCTAGACACAATGTAAAAATACTAGAAAAGCACTGAAACAAAGCCTTAATATGGAATAATAATATGGACAATTTTCATCAATTCTGTGCTGTTTATGCCCCCAGTGAAAGTGAAAGTTGCTCAGTCATGTCCGACACTTTGTGACCCCATGGACTGACATATACAGTCCATGGAATTCTCCAGGCCAGAATATTGGAGTGGAACTGGAGTGGAGTTTGTATTAATTATCTAACATACAGTTGTCTACTAGAATATTTGAACTCTTCTTTTCCCTCAAAAAGTTGAATTTGTTTTTGTTTTCAGATTTCATTTTTTAAAGTGTTTTCTAATGGTGAGAATGTAAATCTGTACATATTAGAACTTGAGAACTTATTTAAAAATTACGTTTTATTGAAGTATAGTTAATTTTTGCAGTGTAGTGTACAGCAAAGTGATTCAGTTATACGTATTCTTTTTTCATATTCTCTTCCATTATGTTTATTACAAGATATTGAATGTAGTTTCCTATTTGTTTATCTATTTTATATGTAGTTTAGAACTTGAGAACTTTTGGTTTAGCCTGACTGAGAATTTAAGGAGAGAGAACTGGTTTGAGAAAAGTAAGAACTGGCCAGTTGAGTGAGTATCCAAAGGCAGTAAGGTAGAAGAGCTAGCAGAGACAAGGATAGCAATAAAGCCTTGTGGAAAAGTAGTGTCTGTTCCTATATCTACTTCAGAGTGAGGAAGAGGGGTCACAACTTAGCAGGTGGGTATTTGGTATATTGTCAAGAAAAATTAGGGGACTGATGGGACTGCTATCACTCTCCATATCATGCAAAGACATGGCACTATAAAGTGCTACCAAAGGATCTGCCTTGGTTACAAAGACATCTGCAGCCGGAGGAAATGGCACAGAGGGCTTAGTTGCTCTGTGGCATGTGTGATCCTTCCAGACCAGGGATTGAATCTGTGTCCCCTGCACTGGCAGGTGGATTCTTAACCACTGGACCACCAGGGAAAGTGAAAGTGTTAGTTGCTCAGTTGTGTCCGACTCTTTGTGACTCCATGGACTGTACCCCACCCCCCAGCTCCTCTGTCCTTGGGATTTCCTGGGCAAGAGTACTGGAGTGAGTAGCCATTCCCTCCTCCAGGGGATCTTCCTAACCCAGAATTTGAACCCGGATCTCCTGCATTGCAGGTGAATTCTTTACTGTCCAGGCCACCAAGGAAGTTCTTTTTTTTTTTTTAAACTAGCATCTTAAATGTGTATTTGTCAGCTTTGTGACAGAGTTTTAGCTACTCTATCATCTGACTTTTTTTTGTAGCTTATGATTATCACTTTATATTGAGATAATACCATTTAAAAAATTTGTATGTTTTGCTTTAAGTGGAAGTTTTATCTTAAGTTCATTTTTCCTAAATACCCACTTGCTGTTAGTGATTTCCACAGTATAACCATATCGCTTTTTATAAGGGTAATTTAAAACATAAATATATGTGGTTTAAAATTCAAAGAATAGAGGAATTCTCTGGCAGTCCAGTGGTTAGGATCCAGTGCTTTCACTGCCAGGGCCCTGGTTCAGTCCCTGGTTGAGGAACGTAGATACTGCAAACATTTGGCTTGGCCACGAAAAAAATAAATTAAAAAGATATAGAAGGCTTTTTTGATTGAAGTCTGGCGCTTCTTTCCCAGTGTACTGACTGGTTAGCTGAAGTACTATGAGATAGTTCTAAGCCTGCTGGATGTTGGTAACATGCAAGCAAACGACAGTGCTAGGGCTGGGGATACCAAGACAGAAACGAGTCCCTGTGTTCAAGAAGCTCCTGCTCTTCTGGAAGAAACAGAAAGTAAATGAGCATTTAATGCTTAGCAGTATATCCACGTATGTCGTAGAGTATCACAGCGGTGAGAGTGGGGAGGAGGTAGTATAGAGAATGCTCAGCACAGGAATTGACAAAAGTAATGCTTACAGTGATTCCTGAGCGTGCATGAACTGGATGAAGGGGGAGATAAGGAGAATAAAGACTTTACAAGCATGTAATTTGGTGTGGCAATCCTGAATTTGTAGGATGGTGAAGAGGAGAGGCAAAGCCAGAGAGATAGACTGAGGTCTGATCACAAAGGACTTGCCTGATCATAAGGACTTTGAAATTTATACTGTAGGTGTCAGAGAGCCATTAAAGAATTTTAAGCCATTTGTGTGTATTTGTGTTTGTATTTATGTGTGGTAATTACACTTGTATTTTAGAACATAACCTCAGCAGCAAGGTGGAAAATGGAATGATGATCAGTTAGGAGCCTATTGTAGTAATCTAGGTAAGAGTTAAAGACTTTATTTTAAAAAATCTTTCAATATGCCTCACTGGGCTGGCAAGGAAGTAAAGAATATTCAGAAGCTTAAATATTAAATGAAATTGGGAATGAGATGTTAGCTAGGTTTAAGCTTTCACCCTGGTTGAATTTGCCCAAACTGGATGGCTTTGAATTTCTCTTTTGATAGCCTTATAGGGCACAGGAAACAAGCCTGTTGCCTTCCTAAGGAGAAGAATCTGCAAGGAGACCCCTTCCATTCATGACACTGGGACCTTCTCATTTGGGGAGTGGTAGGAGAAATCTTCACTGAGAATTTATAGCAAGGGTTCTTACAAGGTCACATTTCCCATGTGGTCATGTAAAACTTCAGACCAATAATGTATTTTAAATAGCGTCTGTTTGGTAGTGCCCTCAAGTACCTTATAAAATCTGTTAAATCATCTTCTCTGAGAAGGGGTGTACCTTCAACCCAGGCTTCATCAATCTACAGATTAAAATTCAAAGCCATTGGAGATCACAGTCAGAAAAATCACAAAATGCACAAAAACCATGGCACAGTGGGCAAGAGCCAGCAGAAACAAGAGACAGTGACCACTAGAGACTGCAGATAGTTTATCTTTTATCTCTATAATGCCTGTAAGTTTGATTCATATATTAGAATAAATGAAAAAGATCAAAGTAAGAGTATGAAGTAAGGGTCTCTGAAACATGACCAGTCAGATGAGAAAAAACCCAGAACTTCTAGTTATAAAAAATTAAAACTAAAAGTTCATGAGGGCTTCCCTGGTGGCACTATGGTAAAGAATCTGCCTGCAATGCAGGAGATGCAAGTTTGATCCCTTGCATCCCTGATCCAGGGTTCAGGAAGATCCCCTGGAGAAAGAAATTGCAACCCACTCCAGTATTCTTACCTGAAAAATCCCATGGACAGCGGAGCCTGGTGGGCTACAGTCCATGGCGTTGCAAAGAGTCAGATGCAGCTGATCATAGCACAACACAAAAGCTCATGAACAAGCGAAAGACAAATTGGCAGGAACTTCCCTGGTCCAGTGGTTAAAAAATCCGTCTTCCAGTGCAGGGGACACTGCAACAGAAGGTCGATGCATCCCTCAACTAAGACCCTTAAAAGAAAATGTCTGAGAATTTTTCAGAATTGGTAAAAGATAAGTCTTTATGGTTGAAGTCCAGTGAATCCTAAGAAGGATAAATAAAGTCACCCCCAGCAAATCAGAGTGAAACTGCTGAAGACCAAAGACAGAGAAGATCTTAAAAGCAACTAGAGAGAAACAACAGATTGCTATAAAAATGTTTTTCTTTAGTCTGACAGCTTACTTCCCACAAGCAGTAGCAGAAGCTAGAAGACACCGGAATGCTATCTTCAGTGTACTGGGAGAAAATAACTGTCAGCCTTAAAATAGAATATCCACTGAAACTGTCTTTCAGGAACAATGGCAAAATAAAAGGCGTTATCAGATCAAAAAAAACCCAACACACTATCAGTCTTGGCTGGAGGAGACTCTAAGGGACAAAATTCAGGTAGAAAGAAAATCATCTCAAATGGGAAGTCTGAGATGCTTTTTTTTTTCTTTTCCATTGTGGTTTATTATAGGATATTGAATATAGTTCCTTGTGACCTGAGATGCTTTTTAATGCTCACAGAATGTCCCACCAAATAGATTTACAATTTAGATTCTACTGCTGTTAGCCATTTATGTTGTCCAGTTTTTCTGTATTAATTGAAGTTATATTGGACATGTATATAGACATAGTTATGCATGTATTTCATATAGATTTATTTAGACTAGATTTATATAGATTATTTAGACTTGTATAGATTTATGTAGATTTATCTAGACTGCAAGTCCAAATTACTGGGTCAAAAATTGTAAAGGGTATTTTTATGTTTCCTGATAACATTTTATAAAATTGATTTCTTAGGACTTCCCTAGTGACCCACTGGTTAAGACTCTGTGCTCCCAATGTACGGTGCCCAGGTTCGATCCCTGGTCAGGAAACTAGATCCCAAATGCTGCAACTAAGAGTTCGTATACTTCAACTAAAGATTCTGCATGCCACAACAAAGATCGAAGATCTCATGTCACACAACTAAGACCCAGTGCAGCCAAATAAATAAATATTTTTAAAAAATTGATTTCTTAAAGGGCTTTACCAATTTACATTGCGTCAAACAGATTATGTTTACTTTACTGTACAAATAAATGAGTAACTATGTGATAGGACCAGCTTTAAATGATGAAGATTGACATTTCATAGCAGATTTTGATTTAATTATATCTTTGACAAAAAATGTAGCTTCTCTCCCATTATTACGAAAATGCTTCCTTTCTGATAGAAATAGAAATTGCTAACTGAACTGCATTCTTTCTAATGAAGTAGTTCTAACTTTCTAGGATATAATATTTCATTTTGTTTTTCAGTTTATTAACAAATATTGAATATATAGTTGGTTTATTTAAAGAAATAGCAAATAAATGCTTTATTTTTTGTTTTATTATGAAGGAAGACTACTGTTTTAATGTTGCTGCTTTCTTTTCTAGTTCTGTATATTTCACACTAATCCGGCAACAGTGTAGAATTAAATAACTATTTTTTAAAAAAGAAAGCAAGATCCTCTATGACCCATCTCCTAGAGTAATGGAAATAAAAACAAAAGTAAACAAGTGGAACCTGATTAAACTTAAAAGCTTTTGCACAACAAAGGAAACTATAGGCAAGGTGAAAAGACAACTCTCAGGATAACAAACACATGAAAAGATGCTCAATATTTCTCATTATTAGAAAAGTGCGAATCAAAACTACAATGAGATATCACCTCACCGGTCAGAATTAGTCACTTAGTTGTGTCAGATTCTTTGCGACCCCATAGACTGCAGCATGCCAGACTTCCCTGTCCATCACCAACTCCTAGAGCTTGCTCAAACTCAATGTCCATTGAGTCGGTGATGCCATCCTACCATCTCATCCTCTGTTGTCCCCTTCTCCTCCTGCCTTCAGTCTTATCTCAGCATCAGAGTCTTTTCCAATGAGTCAGGTTTTGCATCAGGGGGCCAAAATATTGGAGTTTCAGCTTCAGCATCAGTCCTTCCAATGAGTATTCAGGACTGATTTCCTTTAGGATGAACTGGTTGGATCTCCTTGCAGTCCAAGGGACTCTTGAGAGTCTTCTCTAACACCACAGTTCAAAAGCATCAAGTCTTTGGTGCTCAGCTTTCTNAAATATTGGAGTTTCAGCTTCAGCATCAGTCCTTCCAATGAGTATTCAGGACTGATTTCCTTTAGGATGAACTGGTTGGATCTCCTTGCAGTCCAAGGGACTCTTGAGAGTCTTCTCTAACACCACAGTTCAAAAGCATCAAGTCTTTGGCGCTCAGCTTTCTTTATGGTCCAACTCTCACATCTATACATGACTACTGGAAAAACCATAGCTTTGTCTAGACGGACCTTTGTTGGCAAAGTAATGTCTCTGCTTTTTAATATGCTATCTAGGTGGGTCATAGCTTTTCTTCCAAGGAGCAAGCATCTTTAATTTCATGGCTGCAGTCACCATCTGCAGTGATTTTGGAGCACAGGAAAATAAAAGTCTGTCACTGTTTCCATTTGCCATCTATTTGCCATGAAGTGATCGGACAGGATGCCATGATCTTACTTTTCTGAATGTTGAGTTTAAGCCAACTTTTTCACTATCCTCTTTCACTTTCATCAAGAGGCTCTTTAGTTCTTCTTTGCTTTCTGCCATAATGGTCATTCTCCCGGTCAGAATGGCCATCATGAAAAGGTCTACAAACAGTACATGCTGGAAAGGCTGTGGAGAAAAGAGAACCCTCTTGCACTGTTGGTGGGAATGTAAATTGATACAGCCACTATGGAAGATGGTATGGAGATTCCTTAAAAAAGCTAGGAATAGAACCACCATATGACCCAGCAATCCCACTCCTAGGCATATATGCTGAGGAAACCAAAATTGAAAAAGACACATCAGTGTTCATTGCAGCAGTTTATAGTAGCTAGAACATGGGAGCAACCTAGATGTCCATTGACAGATAAATGGATACAGAAGTTGTATCCATTTGTACATACACACAATGGAATATTACTCAGCCATAAAAAGGAACTTGTTTGAGTTAGTTCTAATGGGGTAGATGAGCCTAGAGCCTGTTATACAGAGTGAAGTAAGTCAGAAAGAGAAAGATGAATATCATATACTAATACATGTATATGAAATCTAGAAAGATGGTACCAAAGAATTTATTTGCAGGGCAGCAGTGGAGAAACAGACAGAGAGTAGACCTAAGTACATGGGAAAGGGGAGGGGAGGATGAGATTTATGGGGAGAGTAACATGGAAACTTACATTACCATGTGTAAAATAGGTAGCCAATGAGAATTTGCTGTATGTCTCAGGGAACTCAAACAGGGGCTGTGTATCAACCTAGAGGGGTGGGATGGGAAGGGAGATGGGAGGGAGGTTCAAGAGGGTAGGAACATAGGTATACCTATGGCTGATTCATGTTGAGGTTTGATAGAAAACAACAAAATTCTGTAAAGCAATTATCCTTCAATTTAAAAATAATTAAAAAAATATTTTAAAGAGGGAAAAGTACTATTAATTTCCTTGGGCATTCTGTCTTCTAGTGTGAATTGAATGTAAGAAAATGTCTTTGTTTAACTTTTTTCTTGTTTTTGTACTATTTCAGGTGCAAGTGAAAGTGTAGGGAAACATATGCTTGAAGCCTGCAACAATAATCTGGAGATGGCAGTCACTATGTTTTTGGATGGTGGAGGAATCGCTGAAGAGCCCAGTACCAGTTCAGCAAGTGTCTCCACTGTCAGACCACACACAGAGTATGAGTTTAATATTTATTATTAGGAGCTACCTGCTGCCAACATTGAGCAGTTACGTTTTTGTCAATTAGGTTAATTCTCTGTTTTGAACAAATAAAAAGTTGAAAGCATCTGAACGTATCAGGTGACAATTTTTATACTTACGTGCTTTAAATTCTCTAGAGCACTGTCAAGTCTGTTATTTAATCCTCAGAAGAATCCTATAGGTGGGTATTATTATCCATGTTTTATAGAGGAAGCTGAAGTATAG
The DNA here is from genome assembly GCA_006410635.1 of Cephalophus harveyi. Taxonomy (NCBI): domain Eukaryota; kingdom Metazoa; phylum Chordata; class Mammalia; order Artiodactyla; family Bovidae; genus Cephalophus; species Cephalophus harveyi. Next base: position 69,810 of record SJYT01035277.1, on the reverse strand, counting down.
TCATTTCCCCAAGCTATGCAGCAATTAAGTAGCAGATATGCAAGTAGAGCCCAATAAAGGTCAGGTTTCCCATTTTTAGATTTTCCTACATTGTCCCAGGAAAGTTTTGAATTGTCATGAAAATTTTTTGAAAAAAATTCAAATCCTTTATACCTTAAATAACTATAGGTATCTAATGCTTAGAAGCACCTTCAGCATATAGAAGTGTAATATATGGAGAATAGTAATGTACTTATAAGTACGTTGATGTTTTCCGCCCTTTACATTTGATACCAACGAGAGTTTAAAATGAATATCTGTTAGGCAAAATTCCAGTAGTCTTTGGAAAATATTAGAGGTGAATGATCCTCAAATGAAAAACATTGATTTTTGAATCAAAATTTCAAAGGTACTTAAATAAGATTTTAATACAGATAGCCCTTTATAACTCTTTAATGTTTACAAATGATAGAATAGGCCAAAGGTGCAGATTTTATATTTACTAAGTTAGATTTAAAAAGCCACAGAAACATTCCAGGACATGATTGCTTTTTGTTTTTTTTTTTTTTTAATCTAGTTCCAGATTCTAGAGTAGTATACTGTTTGCCCACAAAATGTGAACTTTAAAGATTTTTATTTGTATCTTATGAAGTTTTTTCCTATCTGTATTGGCTTTGTATTTCAAGTTTAGTAATCCAATCTCCACCAACATAACTCAATCTTTAATGGAAATCAATATGAAAATATGATTTAGTTTATTACAGGTATTCATAGCTGACTTGGGGGGATATACCAGTCTTCACTGTTTAAAACATGTTTTCTTAATTGTACTTAAAAATACTTTTGATTAATGGATGTCTTTTCCTACTGAATTACATTATAATTTGGCTTAGATTATTTGTATTACTAATTGATTAGCATTTGATAGTGGCACCCACTTCCTAAGCCAGTGTCAGTGTAAAGAATCTGCCTGCAGTGCAGGAGATCCAGGTTTGATCCCTGGGTGGGAAAGATCCCCTGGAGAAGGGAATAGCAGTCCACTCCAGTATTGTTGCCTGGAGAATCCCCTGAACAGATGAGCCTGGTGTGGTCCATGGGGTCTCAAAGAGTTGGGCACAACTGAGTAACACCATAGCCTACTTTCTAAATAGGTTTTCTTTCTATACAGTTCACCTTCTGTTCCATTCTTCCATTTCATTAGGTAGCTAGCAGTCTTGGAATAGATGACCTAAAATATGTCTTTCTGTATGCTGCTGCTGCTGCTGCTAAGTCGCTTCAGTCGTGTCCGACTCTGTGCGACCCCAGAGACGGCAGCCTACCAGGCTCCCCCGTCCCTGGGATTCTCCAGGCAAGAACACTGGAGTGGGTTGCCATTTCCTTCTCCAATGCATGAAAGTGAAAAGTGAAAATCAAGTCGCTTAGTCGTGTCTGACTCCTAGCGACTCCATGGACTGCAGCCCACCAGGCTCCTCCACCCATGGGATATTCCAGGCAAGAGTACTGGAGTGGGGTGCCATTGCCTTCTCCGGTCTTTCTGTATAAGGACTACTAATTAAGCCATGGCCCTAATTGATGTATTTCATCAGATTTAAGACTTGTTTCTTGAGTAGTTAAATTGCCTTCTATGTGAAAGTCACTCACTTGTGTCCAACTCTTTGCAACCCCATGGAGTATGCAGTCCATGGAATTCTCCAGGTCAGAATACTGGAGTGGGTAGCCATTTCTTTCTCCAGATATCTTCCAACCCAGGGATCAAACCCAGGTGTCCTGCATTGCAAGTGGATTCTTTACCAGCCTAGCCACCAGGGACACCCAAGAGTACTGGAGCGGGTAGCCTATCCCTTCTCCAGGGGATCTTCCCAACCCAGGAATCAAACCAGGGTCTCCTGCATTTCAGGCAGATTCTTTACCAGCTGAGCTACCAGGAAGCCTTAGATTGAGAGAATTCTGTACATGCACACACATTCACATAAAATGTAAAAGGAAGTATACCAATAATGGAAAGATCTATTCAGGTAAAAGTTATCTGTTAAGATATCTTTTTCTTAAGATAATGGCCTGTTCTTTAGTGAAAGAGATTTAATAGAGCGTCTTCTTAGAGACACATGTCTATTTCTTCAGAGTATTGCAGTTCTGTTTGTGAGCAGTGACTGAAATCCAGTAGTAAAGAGTTCTTAAAGTAATACTGAATTATCATTTATGCTTCACTCATTTGGCTTATTGTAGATTTCTTGGTCTGACTAGTTCTTCTTTATTTACAATATGTTAGTTTTTGTTGACAAATGAGTATTGATACTTCATTAAGTAAAGCATGTTTTGATGTTTCAACTTTTAGGTGTCAAAAACAGAGCCTTAAGCTCAGTTATTACTATTAGAAACACCTGAATGAAAAACATTGGCCTAAGTTAAATTAACATTTATTTTAAGAGAAACATATTAAATTTGGGACTTACTACATGCTATGAACATTAATCAGCAGAGTTTTGCATTTGAGTTAAAGCTAAAATAACTAAATGATATATAAAGAGATATGTACCATTTTTACAGCATATCTAAATGAGTATTGTTCACTAGAAGAGATGGCTTATTAGTAAACCCTCTGGAGGTAAATTCTGAAGAATTTATAGGCTTTTAAAAGATGAATGTTTTTTCCTGTTATTAGTGTCTCTTTAATGAATAATCAAGAGTACTGCCTAGGTTGGACTTGACACAGTGGTAAAGAATCGCCTGCTAATGCAGGACATGCAGTTTGATCCCTGGTCAGGAAGATCCCCTGGAAAAGAAAATTACAACCCACTCCAGTATTCTTGCCGGGAAATCCCATGGATGGAGGAACCTGACAGGCTACAGTCCTTGGGGTCACAAAAGAGTTGGACATACCTTAGTGACTAAACAACAAAACAGCAACTACTTACTTTAGCTCTCGGTCAAAACTATCATAAAATTAACTGCCTGTTTAAACTTACATTAATATATCTGTGTTTTAATTCTCTATTTGATGTAGTAGCGATGTAATATTGCTTTTATTAAGCTCGTATTTTTCCATTAATTTATTCCTGAACTTTTTTTTGTGTGTATAAATTTCTTATCTTCTTTTTCCTTAAGAATTTAGGGTAGGGAACTTAAGAGGAAAGGCACAGTATTTTTTATTTTTATGTTTGTTCTCTTTCCTTAAGCCCATTTGCCCTGTCTATGCCAGGTACCTTGTCCCAGTTGATCTCTATCTGGAAATCACCCAACAAGCACTTGTCATAATTTAATGTGGTTCCTTAAAGTCACTAAGTCTGTTGTTCATTTTACTTGTTAATTTGAATGTATTCATAATAATTACAGTGAGAATAGGTAGCAGAAAAGTTTTCATTTGGTTATTTTCCCACTTATTTCTTTTTTCTTAATAGAGAGGAAGTTCGTGCCCCAATTCCTCAAAAGCAAGAAATACTGGTGGAACCAGAACCTTTGTTTGGTGGTAAGTTTACCTTTTTTTCCTAGCTTTATTTGCCTTTATTGTTGTCTTCAGGATTTTAATGAAGCTATCAAAAGATGTGAAGGCTTGCTCAGAGATTCTTATTTCAAGTACAGTCAGTTCTTACCTTGTAATTTCGTACTCCACTGAGGCAAGTTGCACAGTTGGTTCTTTCTGAGGAGTGAATCAGATTAAAAAGTTGATAGCTGTTTCAGAAGGCCAAAAGGAGGAAAATAAGCAAAAGGAATTGCTGCCTTATAATGGAAACAAATCTATCATTAGATAAAAGACTCTGATTGTTTTTTTTTGAATACCCATTTGACTGCCCCATGTCCTTATTGTCTTGATGCACTAATCTTCACCCTTTTTTATTTTAATGTATTTATTTATTTGGCTGTACCAGCTCTTAGTTGACATATGTGGGATCTAGTTCCCTGACCAGGGATTGAACCCAGGTCCCCTGCATTGGGAGCGGAAAGTCTTAGCCACTGAACCACCAGGGAACTCTTATTTAATTTCTAGAAGTTCTATTCCTGTATTGAAAAAAGGAGAAAATAATCTCTAATCCATGCAAAAAATTATGGTATCAGTCTGGGGTGCATAGAGAAGATGGTAGGAAATAGAACATTTAATCAGATTTAAAGAAAAATTATAGTTTTTTAAATAATACAAAAATTATTATTGTGTTTTATTAAAAATATTTGTTTATTTGGCAGCATCAGGTCTTAGTTGCCCCGAGGCATGTGGGATCTTAGTTCCCCGACTAAGGACAGAACCTTTGTCCCCTGCATGGAAGGCAGATTTTGTTATTCTTTAAAAATTTGGGTGGGGCGGATAATTGCTTTACAATATTGTACTGGTTTCTGCCATACATCATGAATCAGCTACAGGTATACATCTGTCTCCTTTCTCTTGAACCTCTCTATCTCCCACCCCATCCCATCCTTCTAGGTAGTTACAGAGCACTGGGTTGAGCTCCCTGTGTCACACAGCAAATTCCCACTGGCTGTCTGTTTTACATATGGTGATGTGTATTTTTCCATGCTACTCTCAAATCGTCCTGCCCTCTACTACTGTGCCTACAGGTCTGTTCTGTATGTCTGGGTCTCCATTGCTGCCCTGCGAATAGGTTCATCAGTAACATCTAGATTCCATATGCATGCATTAATATACAATATCTGTCTTTCTCTTTCTGACTTAACTTCACTCTGAATATTGGAGTGCATGTGTTTCTTTCAGTTATGGTTTTCTCAGGGTGTATATTCAGTAGTGGGATTGCTGGGTCACATGGTAGTTCTATTCCTAGTTTTTTTTTAAGGAAAAAACTTTGTTCTCCATAGTGGCTGTATCAATCTACATTCCCACCAGCAGTGCATGAGGGTGCCCTTTCCTTCACATCTTCTGTAGCATTTATTGTTTGTAGATTTTTTTTAATGATGACCATTCTGGCCAGTGTGAGGTGATAACCTCATTATAGTTTTAACTTGCATTACTATAAAGCTCTTAGAGGAAAACACCAGCAGTACAGTCTTTGACGTACATCATAGCAAGATCCTCTTTGAGCAGCCTCCTGGAGTAATGGAAATAAAAACAAAAACAAAATGGAAATATACAAATGGGATTTAATTAAACTTAAAAGCTTTTGCACAACAAAGGAAGCAAACGATATTAAAAGACAACCCTTAGAATGAGAGAAAATAATTGGAAACAAGATAACTGACAAAGTATTAGTCTCCAAAATATACTACAGCTCATGCAGCTCAGTACCAGAAAAACAAATAACACAATCAAAAATGGGCGAAAAACCTAAACAGACATTTCTCCAAAGAAGACATACAGATGGCCAGCAAACACATGAAAAGATGCTCAACGTTGCCTATAATTTTATTTTAACAAGCACTTACCTTTTGTGAGCCAGATATTTTAGGCATTAAGAGGTATATTAAAACTACAGAAGATAAGGAACTTCCCTGCCAGTCTAGTGGTTAAGATTCTGCACTTCCCACTGTTAGAGGCAAAGGTTCCATCACTGGTTGAGAAACTAAAATTTTGCCTGCCATGTAGTGTGGCCAAAAAAACTTAAAAAGAAACCCGAAACCCAGAAGAAGTTATGATTTGGTGGGTAGACAGAGTCATAGAAATGTATATTGTGTATATTGAGAATAGTGATGCCAAAAAATAGGTCTATAAGAAGTCGGTAGGCAGGCTAAAAGAAGAAATAATTTGTAAGAAAAATATGAAGAAAATTATATAAACCATGTCTTTTGATTGGAAAAATCCAGATAGTTGAGAGTTTTAAGATTGATCTTTAACCTGGCAGCTTTGGAGTTTACTGTAGAAAGAAATAAAGAATGTACTCTCCAGCATCAGAAATAAAGATGAGAGGAAGATTCAGAAATAAAGATGGGAGAAAGAGCACTATAAGGTCTGAATATTGAAGAATAATATGTGCTTTCTGCTTTTTTTTTACATATAAATGTAATGGAACTTAGTAATAAAGCCCTTGGAAGCTTTCTCTTTCCTTTATTGCAAGGAATAAAGGCAGGATCTTTGTGTGAGGAAGACTACAGCAAATGGGTTCTATGCTGTTTTACTGTTTGAAGCAAAAGAGTTTCTGTTTGAAACATCACTTTCTTTTACCTCTGGTTTGATGAGGGTGGGGGTTAAGAATCACTTTATGCAGTTAGGAAGTCAGTCTTAACTTTCGTTAGTAGACCTTATTATAACTTTGAAAAGGTTTTTGGAGAACTGTTTTCTTATTAGGAGTAGTATCGATTTAAAGTGTGTTTCTCAAGGTGTGGTCTGAGAGTCCCTGATACCTTTCACTGGGTCTGTAAGAACAGAACCTTTTTCATAATAATACTAACTAGTTATTTGCCTTTTTCACAGTGTTGACATTTGGGCTGATAAATGAGAAGCAATGATTGGTCAAACTACTGCCATCTTAATTAAATCAGGACAGTAGAACCAAACTGCTGCTATTTGTCAAATTCTTCACTGATACACACTTGCAGGTTAAAAAAAAAAAAACCAATTTTACTTATTAATGTTCTTGGCAAAGCAATAAAAATTTCATTTGATCTTGACCCACATTTTTAAGCTATTCTTTTTGATGAAATAGGATGTGTACATAAAGCACTTCCGTGTACTAAAGTGCTCTGGTTACTTTAAGGAAAAACACTTGTACTTGTGTTTGAGTTGAAACCTCAACTAGCTGCTTTTTTTTATGGAACACTATTTTTCTTGAAAGATTACTGGCAAACTGTAGTTATTTAGAGTTAGGCATTTGGCAGACATTTTCTTGAATGTGAACAAAGCCTGTTAACTGCTTCAAGGCAAACAACTGACATTAATTGTTGCCACTCATTTAAGGAAAAAACATTTTTCATGCAGAACTTAGAATTTTAGAAAGTTTACGTCCATGACTGTGATCTTGTTAGCTTCCTAGTACTTAAAGGCTTTCTAATGAGATTCAGTTCAGTTCAGTGGCTCAGTTGTGTCTGACTTTTGGCGACCCCGTGAACCGCAGCACGCCAGGCCTCCCTGTCTATCACCAACTCCCTGAGTCTACCCAAACTCATGTCCATTGAGTCGGTGGGGCCATCCAATCATCTTTTCCTGTGTCGTCCCCTTCTCCTCCTGTCCTCAATCTTTACCAGCATCAGGGTCTTTTCCAGTGAGTCAGCTCTTCGCATCAGGTGGCGAAACTATTGGAGTTTCAGCTTCAACATCAGTCCCTCCAGTGAACACCCAGGACTGATCTCCTTTAAGATTGACTGGTTGGATCTCCTTGCAGTTAAAGGGACTCTTGAAAGTCTTCTCCAACACCACAGTTCAAAAGCATCAATTCTTCAGCACTCAGCTTTCTTTATAGTCCAACTCTCACGTCCATACATGACCACTGGAAAAACCATAGCCTTGACTAGATGGACCTTTGTTGGCAAAGCAGTGTCTCTGCTTTTGAATATGCTGTCTAGGTTGGTCATAACTTCCTTCCAAGGAGTGAGCGTCTTTTAATTTCATGGATGCAATCACTATCTGCAGTGATTTTGGAGCCCCCCAAAAATAAAGTCAGCCACTGTTTCCGCATCTATTTCCCATGAAGTGATGGGACCAGATGCCATGATCTTCGTTTTCTGAATTGTTGAGCTTTAAGCCAGCTTTTTCACTCTCCTCTTTCACTTTCATCAAGAGGCTTTAACTGTTGCTTCCTGATCTGCATACAGATTTCTCAAGAGGCAGGTCAGGTGGTCTGGTATTCCCCTCTCTTTCAGAATTGTTCACAGTTTATTGTGATCCACACAGTCAAAAGCTTTGACATAGTCAATAAAGCAGAAATAGATGTTTTTCTGGAACTCTCTTGCTTTTTCCATGATCCAGCAGATGTTGGCAATTTGATCTCTGGTTCCTCTGGCTTTTCTAAAACCAGCTTGAACATTTGGAAGTTCACGGTTCACATATTGCTGAAGCCTGGCTTGGAGAATTTTCAGCATTACTTTACTAGCGTGTGAGATGAGTGCAATTGTGTGGTAGTTTGAGCATTTTTTGGCATTGCCTTTCTTTGGGATTGGAATGAAAACACCTTTTCCAGTCCTGTGGTCACTGCTGAGTTTTCCAAATTTGCTGGCATATTGAGTGCAGCACTTTCACAGCATCATCTTTCAGGATTTGAAATAGCTCCACTGGAATTCCATCACCTCCACTAGCTTTGTTTGTAGAGATGATTCCTAAGGCCCACTTGACTTTACGTTCCAGGATGTCTGGCTCTAGGTGAGTGATCACACCATCGTGATTATCTGGGTAGTGAAGATCTTTTTTGTAGAGTTCTGTGTGTTCTTGCCACCTCTTAATATCTTCTGCTTCTGTTAGGTCCATACCATTTCTGTCCTTTTTTGTGCCCATCTTTGCATGAAATGTTCCCTTGGTATCTCTAATTTTCTTGAAGAGATCTCTAGTCTTTTCCTATTCTATTGTTTTCCTCTGTTTCTTTTCATTGATCTCTGAGGAAGGCTTATCTCTCCTTGCTATTCTTTGGAACTCTGCATTCAAATGGATATATCTTTCCTTTTCTCCTTTGCTCTTCACTTCCCTTCTTTTCACATCTAATAATAATCTTCTGATGAGATTAGTGGTGACATTAACAGGTAGTTATTTTTTTTATATTTTATGATGAAATGGTCAATATTTGGAATGTTTTGCATAACTCAGTGAACAAATATTTTCAAGCCACCAAAGCACACTGTTACAAAATTGTGCATGGGTGAAATACCTGTTCTGATCAATATGTATTTGTATATGCAATATATATTAGATATCTGCTGCTGTTTAACAAATTGTTTCAAAATTTAACGTCCTGAAACAACAAATGTTTGTTATATCACCATTTGTATGTGTTAGGAATCCAGGTGTGGCTTAGTTGGGTCCCTCTTTTATGGTCTCTCAAGCGTATAATCAAGGTGTCATCCAGGGCTACAGGCATCCCAAAGCATGACTAGAGGAAGAGTCTAAATTCACTTATGTGGCTGATGGTTGACTGGAGACATCATCAGTTCCTTACCACAGAGCAAATGAGAGAGCCAGAGAGGACAGCTTAGGATGGAAGCCACCACTTTTGTAACCTAATTATTGGAAGTGACATCCTGTCACCTCTGCCTCATTCTACTTGATCCTGCCCATACTCAAGATGTTCACACACAGGTCATGAGATAGGGATAATTAGGTGCTGTCACAGAGCCTGCCTACCACATAGACCAGTAGATTTGAATGGAGCAGCATATGAAAAGTTCATTGATAATGTTTCAGATTCCATGTTGCTACCAACCTTTAAGAAATTACCTCTGATTGAGAGTTTGGTGTAGTAGCCGAGGAAAATGTTCTTACCTTAAAACTGTTAAAATACTCTTCCCTTTTACAATTACATGCCTATGTGAAGTTAAATTTTATTTTTCTTCATATACTTGAATTAAAAGAATAGCAGCAGATTGAATGCAGAAGCAGATCTAAAAATTCAAGTGTCTTCTTATACCAGTTATTAACAGAGATTTGTGAAAATGTGAAACAGTGCTACTCTTCTCATAAATTTTTTTTTTCTCTGTTTCTCCCCTATTCTGATGGCGAAGCTCCGAGTGAATCCCTTTTAGCTCTTTGCAGCTCAGTTTCTTTGACCTCAGTGACCAGTACTCTTACTTTGTGGGTAGTAGAGTAAGAATAAAGAGGACTGATATTTACTTTTAGCATATGGTTTGGAAGAGTCTGGAAGCCATGTATGAAGAGGCAGGCAGGAGTAATAATGGTCCTGAAGCTAGAGGTGTAGTGGCCTGAGGAGAAGTTCTTGCTTAGACTTAGAATAAATAAGGGGGAAACAAATGGGAATAGGTCATGAGTCCAAGAAATACGAGGGTAGTTGGAAAGCTAGCATTAAGGACCTATGATGAATCTCTAGGAGTTTGAGAAGGGCTAAATTGGAGGCAGGGTGGGGGGAGTGAATATGTATGTGTGTAAAGAACATAGAATGTTGATTGGCTTGCCATTGGTAATTTAAAAATAGAAAAAACTACCTTTTATATATTATGTACTCTCTCTCCAATAATAATATGGTTTCTTAAGCAGCTGTTCTATGTCTTACCTGAAGATAATTCTTAATTGTTATGGTTAACAGTTGGTTAAAACTTCCTTAATTGTTATGGTTAAATAGTACTTGATAATGAGTTTTAAGAAATCATTGAGAAATTATTACTGCTAGAAACATACATATTTAAGATAGGAACTCTCAAATAAAAATAGTTCCAAGATTGAAAAGAATATTTCTTGCTTCTTCTGTATAAAGGGAGGGAGAGAGAAATAATGCAATATTTAAATTTTTTAAAATAAATTTGTATAATTCAATAAAATAAAACAATTTATATGTAAAATTCAGGTTAACTTTGAAATTCAATGCTAAGTTAAAATATAGAAGCCTCTCATTTTTACCAAATTCCTTTTCCTAGAGATAATATTGTGATTGTTCAGTGTAAATACTGATATGCATATGTGCATAAATGATATGTGCTAAATCACTTCAATTGTGTCCAGCTCTTTGGGGCCCCATGGACTGTAGCCCACCAGGCTCCTCTGTCCATGGGATTCTCCAGGTAAGAATACTAGAGTGGCAAAATGGATTAAAGATCTAAACGAAAGACCAGAAACTATAAAACTCTTAGAGGAGAACATAGGCAAAACACTCTGCGACATAAATCACAGCAGGATCCTCTATGACCCACCTCCCAGAATATTGGAAATAAAAGCAAAAATAAATGGGACCTAATTAAAATTAAAAGCTTCTGCACAACAAAGGAGACTATAAACAAGGTGAAAAGACAGCCTTCGGAATGGGAGAAAATAATAGCAAATGAAGCAACTGACAAACAACTAATCTCAAAAATATACAAGCAACTCCTGCAGCTCAATTCCAGAAAAATAAACGACCCAATCAAAAAATGGGCCAAAGAACTAAACAGACATTTCTCGAAAGAAGACATACAGATGGCTAACAAACACATGAAAAGATGCTCAACATCACTCATTATCAGAGAAATGCAAATCAAAACTACAATGAGGTACCATTTCACGCCACTCAGAATGGCTGCGATCCAAAAGTCTACAAGCAATAAATGCTGGAGAGGGTGGAGAAAAGGGAACCCTCTTACACTGTTGGTGGGAATGCAAACTAGTACAGCCACTATGGAGAACAGTGTGGAGATTCCTTGAAAAACTGGAAATAGACCTGCCTTGGACATGGCAACCCACTCTAATATTCTTGCCTGGAGAATCCCAGGGATGGGGGAGCCCGGTGGGCTGCCGTCTATGGGGTCGCACAGAGTCGGACACGACTGAAGCGACTTAGCAGCAGCAGTATGACCCAGCAGTCCCACTGCTGGGCATACACACCGAGGAAACCAGAATTGAAAGAGACACGTGTACCCCAATGTTCATTGCAGCACTGTTTATAATAGCCAGGACATGGAAGCAACCTAGATTCCATCAGCAGATGAATGGATAAGAAAGCTGTGGTACATATACACAATGGAGTATTACTCAGCCGTTAAAAAGAATACATTTGAGTCAGTTGTAATGAGGTGGATGAAAATGGAGCCTATTCTACAGAGTGAAGTAATCCAGAAAGAAAAACACCAATACAGTATACTAACGCATATAAATGGAATTTAGAAAGATGGTAACGATAACCCTGTATGCGAGACAGCAAAAGAGATACATAGAACAGTCTTTTGGGCTCTGTGGGAGAGGGAGAGGGTGGGATGATTTGGGAGAATGGCATTGAAACGTATAATATCATATATGAAACGAATCACCAGTGCAGGTTCGATGCAGGATACAGGATGCTCAGGGCTGGTCCCCTGGGATGACCCAGAGGGATGGTATGGGGTGGGAGGAGGGAGGGGGGTTCAGAATGGGGAACACGTGTACACCCGTGGCGGATTCATGTTGATGTATGGCAAAACCAATACAGTATTGTAAAGTAATTAGCCTCCAGTTAAAATAAATTTAAAATAAAAAAAAAAAAGAATACTGGAGTGGGTTGCCTTGCCCTTCTCCAGGGGAATCTTCCAAATGATATACTGACAGATAATGCTTTAAACAAATAAGTAATTTTTTAACATGTGGTTCTGCATTTTTTTATTTTTCTGTTTTGCTCTTTACTCAGTAGTTCTTAAAGAATTACCCTATATAATGGAAAATGCAGGCTGTTGCGAAAGATGCTTTGAACATGGGATTGGGGGACTTTTATAGTGTCTATCTGATCTTACTATCTAATCATCATTTCTTACAGAGTATTGTTCTAGTTACATGCTTGCCGGGCTTGCCATTAGCCAACTTAGTAACTGTCACCCATATTGAAAGAATCACTAAATGTCCTTATTTAATGTATATAAAGACCTGGTAATTAAAAAAAAAATTATAGTTGATTTACAGTTGTATGTTAGTTTTAGGTGTACAATAAAGTGATTCAGTTACACATAATATACATGTATCTATCCTTTTTCAGATTCTTTTCCCATTTAAGACCTGGTAAATTTTTTAGGTTAAAAACATACAGGAAGATAACATTTTGATGATTGCTTTTGAAACTTTATCTGTACAGTACTTAAGGATTGGGTAGTAGACCCTATTCACCAGTATCAGAAGATAGTGGTTCTGTTTATTTCTCTGTAATTATAGGAAAAATTTAGACTCTAAAATTAAAATTGTTTTTTGGTGTTTATAATTCTACATGTGTGCCACTTACTAAGAAGTAGTTCTTAAATATTATGGTTTAAAATTTACTCAAGTATTGTACTAAAGGGTAGGCAGATCCTTTAAAATAACCTGAATTTGGTATTTGGAGCATGTGTAAGATTCATCTCCATGTGGAATCATGCTCACAATCTTTCTTCCTGTCTTTTTACATAAGTTTGGCCAAGTCTTGACTGGACCTTAATTTTCTTTTTTATATAACAAAATGTTGGTCTGAAGATGGTTACGTTAAGTATATATGAATGACTTGAAGGTTTTAAAAATATTTTATTTTTTGGAAGAGGGCACTATTATCAATCTGAGTGTCTTAAAATAAATTCTTATAGATAAAGATATTTTAGAATTGTTAAAAAATTAACTTTTAAGCTTTTGTGTCAATTCTGTTTTTTTCTCCTAAAGCTCCTAAAAGACGACGGCCTGCACGTTCAATATTTGATGGTTTCCGGGATTTTCAAACTGAAACTAGTAGGTATCTATGGATCAGTTTATCATCTCCTTTTCTCTTCCTCCTTCTCTCCGCCTCCATTCTTGTCTTTCTCTCCCTCCCCGTCTCCCGCAGATAAAACCACAAGGTGGAAAAGCACCCATACACTCCCCTTCAGGTCAAGATCCTGGTTTGCTTTATATAATTGTTTTCTTAAAGAGAAAAAAAAAGATTAATATTAGGCCTAATAACTTTGAGGATTCATCTTATTTAAAAAAGTAAATTATGAATTCAGTCTGTGATTGTTATTAACTCCCCCTTGCTGCTGCTGCTGCTAAGTTGCTTCAGTTGTGTCCGACTCTGTGCGACTCCACAGACGGCAGCCCACCAGGCTCCTCTGTCCCTGGGATTCTCCAGGCAAGAATACTGGAGTGGGTTGCCATTTCCTCTCCAGTGCGTGCAAGTGAAAAGTGAGAGTGAAATCACTCAGTCTGTCCGACTCTTCGCAACCCCATGGACTGTAGCCTACCAGGCCCTTCCGTCCATGGGATTTTCCAGGCAAGAGCACTGGAGTGGGTTACCATATCCTTCTCCAACCCCTTGAGCTGAATTATTCTAAATTCTAACCCACTTGATTATAGAAGAATAAGAGAGGTGGATATAATATTAGAAATCTGATAATTTACGAACTTAACCCATTTCTGAATGAACACTTAAATGCTAACTATAATAAAATAAAAACTGATTTTCCTCAGGAACCTGATATATGTCAGTTAAAGAAACACCTACAATGAAAATGATTATTATAGGTATTGAAAAATAGAAGAAAAAGCCATATTACCCCACACAGCCACTATTAACATTTTGGCTACAGCTGTTTGAAATAGGTTTATGTCTTTCTGTGGAATAAATTAGAATGAGAATGTTGACCATCTACTTATAGTGGATTTAGTACTGATTTAGTAATGGAACCCTAAAGAAAAGGACTGATATGTTTAGAGAATATGTGAGGAACTTTTGGACCATATTTGATTTTGTAATTATTTATAATGAGTTCACTGAAGCTAATATAGGTCTTAATAACTTGAGAGTGAAATCCATACTGACTTAAGGCATCCAGGGAATCCTGTGCGCTTCCAGGAGCAGATGACAGCAGTAGTCATTGTCTCTCACTGGCAGAATCTTTCAAGATTGGGAATGTTGCTAGAAACAATTGGACTGTAGCTAGATAAATTAAGGTGACTTTCAGAATTAGATAAATGGAGATGAAAGTTTTCTTGTATGCTTAAGTTCATTTTGAGTATGTGAAGGAAATAGTTTGAATAGTGACTCTTAAGATAATTTTTGCCTTTATCCCTACCTTTGGATAGAGAGCACCAACTCACTTTGTATTATTTTTCAGTCAGCCTTAGATCTTTGCATTTGAGATCAAGCACATTGTTCATCAGTTCTTGCAATTGATACATTTTCTTAATTGGGAGATTTCATGACTTTTATGGCTAATTGAAACTTTCTTATCTTCCTGTGTTGCAGTTCGACAAGAACAGGAATTAAGAAATGGAGGAGCAATAGATAAGAAACTAACTACCCTTGCAGATCTGTTCCGGCCACCCATTGATTTGATGCATAAAGGCAGTTTTGAAACAGTAAGTTGTTGGAGATTCTAAACCCAACCTGTGAATCCTTTTGCAGTTTATAGTGGCATTTTTCTAAGAGCAAAAAAAAAGTTTTCAACATATAGAGATATTAGCGTCTTAATGAGATATCTAGAAAGTTACATCGATTTATATTTCTACCACCAGTATATGATATTACCTAATGAAATCACTTTATTGTGTGGCATCATTTTAGAATCTGCCTTTAAAAAAAATTTTTTTTTAATCTTTTAAAGTTTATATGTCTTTGACTACTACTGGGAATAGTCTCTGTGTGTGTTTTGGCCATTTGTGAATTGTTTATAGTTACCTTTTACTCATGTTTTTATGAGGATCCAAGTGTGTTTGAAAAGAGTATCTCTAGTTGCAAAATATGTTCTCCTTCAGTTCTTGGTTTTGATTTAGCTAAAGCCAAAGGAAAACCTTCTGGAGCAGGTTTATTTGATTGTCTGCTAAATTATAAACTCAATGAGGGCAGGGGAACCATGTTTCTTTTTATTTTGGTAATCCTTTTGATCCAGCCTCTAGCGTTTAATAGGAACATGATATTTGTTAAATGAATGAGTTTAGTTGGGATTTTAAATATTCTTCTGTTAGTGTTCAAACAGCTTGATTTTGTGTGTTGACTGGCATGTTAATGCTCTGTTGAATCAGAAGAGCATTTCTATAGCTGTGTATTACTTAAATTTCAGGTAAGTCTGTTAGGATAAAGTAGGGCAAACATTTAACTACAAAAACGACATTAGTAGCTACATATTTGGAAGTGAATTATGACTGTGTTTTTAAAAACATTTTGCCCTTTAACGTAACACTTACACTAGCCTAAGTGAAATATTTAGGTTAAGAAATTTAATTATAAGCTACTGCTTTCTGCATTCTTTAATTTTCTGAATTGTAAAACCTGAAGGTGTTTGGGTGCATGTAACAAAATCCAGATAATGGAGGTTTGACCAGATGTGTTTCTTTTTGTTGTGTAAATAAAGTTCAGGGAGTCTAATGTCAGTTTATCAGCTCAAAAATGTCAGGTTAGATGTCTCCAGTTTTCTTCATCTTTCGTTCATGATCTTTAACATGGCAACTGCCTATCCTTTCTAATAACCATTGACGGAGAATAAGATAATATGTAAGAAAGAAAAAGGATCTGAGTTTGTTTTGATGTGCTTTCTATTTTCATTAGCTTCTGTGTTACTCAGGGGCTTAGTGAAGGAGCTCTGAACTTGACTTAATTTAGACACTTTGGCCTCATAAAAAGCAGTTAGTCTGCTGCTTGTTCATTAAGGGAAGATGTGAATCTTTCAATATTGTCATCTGGAGTTTGATTCAATTTGTTGTGACACCTTTTATTCTTTGTATTTTGTGACCTATGTTGTTTTCAACTGTATTTTTTCACTGATAATACTCAACTTTATCATTTACAACTCTTTAAATGATATAAATATTCCCAGAAAAAGTAGGCATTTCATTATGATTAATGATATATCCATTAGTTTTATAAAAATTAGAGAAGCAATATGCAAAATTAAGTTGCTGAAACTTAAGAGAGATGAATGTTAAAAATTAAAGGACAATGAAGTTGCAAAGATAAGGACACGACCAAGTGACTCTCACTTTCTTTGGTTGCTCAGGCAGTACCCATAGGTTTGGATTAGATGTAGATCTGAACTACAGTTTTACAAGTTTAGAAACTCGACTTTGTTGTTTCTTAGTGTAACTAGAGATAGACCATGTTCAAGGGTTCTGGCTCATGCCTGTGAAGTTCATTCAGTATTTAACAAGGCCTCCTATTGTAAGGCCTTGTTCTAGGGGATAGCGATTATATTTATTGGAATAAAGATTTAACTCCATGTGAGAGAGACCCGTAATGAAACAATAGCTTAAACAAGATAGAGGTCCATGCTTTTAGGATGGTTCTACTCTGTGAAGTTACTAGTAGTGCAGCTTTTCCGGTCCTCTTATGCTGTTCCTTAGGCCTTGCTTGCCCTTGTCTGCATGATGCAAGGTGGCTAACCACCATGTTTGCTTTTCAGTTAACATGAAGGAGGGAAGTGACTGAGAAGGGTACACCTTTTCCATTTAAAGGAACAACTTAGACGTCACACACATCACTTCTCACATTCCATCGATCAGAACTTAGCAATGTGGTACACCTAGTTGCAAAGGATACTAGGAAATTAAGATGCTTAGATGAAAGTTGGAGATTCTGTTACTAAGGTGAAGGGAAAAATGGGTATTTGTTATCTGTAAGCAGTTTCTGCCATAGGAAGGTAGTGGTAAACAAATTATACAAAGTCCTTTGACATCAAAAAATTTATAATCTAGAGGAAGAAACAGACTAAACAAAAACCAAAAGCAATATCTATATAACATATTTAGTATATATATATGTTTTATGTATGTTTGACACACAGAAATTTCAGGTTACAGTAGTTGCTGGGAGAAAGTATAAAATAGAGTAAGGGAAGGAGAGAGAGGACTCTTGTTTGGGGACAAAGTGAAGGAATATAAACCATAGAAGGATCTTAGGGAAGAGTAGAAAAACAGTTAAGTGTAAAGATACTAGTGTTGGAAAGAGTTCAGGCATATTTTTGGTATAGCCAAGGAAATTCGTGTAGCTGGAGCTGAGTGAACAAGGCATTTAGGGTGAGTTATCTGACTTGGGGAAGGAAATATTTCTTATGTTTTCCTCTTTCCCTCTTAGCATGTAAGTTTCTTCTTTCCCCATTAGCATGAATACAGGGATTTTGTTTTATTTACTGTTCTGTGTCCATGGTGCATAGAAGGGTATCAGGCACACAGTTGCCCTCCATAAATTATCTAGTGGTATAATCTAGAGTATATTGTACAGAAAGAATCAAAACAATTTCCATAAAGTATTTCTTATTTTCATAACAAATGCCTGTTTATTTGTAAAATTGCCATTCAGTTGGACATCCAGTTGGTTCTTCTAAGAGTACTTTAATTTCCAAAGTACTTGCTATAAATGCAAATAAAAATATTTTAATTAAAATGTAAAGAACTGACTCAGTAACAAAATACATAAGATAAAGTTTTTCTAGATAAACTTTATACATAGCTTATATTTTTATTCAAATTAAGCAAAAATTAGAGAAAAAATTAAAAACCAACAAGAAGGGATTTCCCTGGTGGTCCAGTGGTTAAGACTGCACTGCCAGTGTAGGTATGGGTTTGATCCCTGCTTGCAACAGTTAGAACTGGACATGGAACAACAGACTGGTTCCAAATAGGAAAAGGAGTCCGTCAAGGCTGTATATTGTCACCCTGCTTATTTAACTTATATGCAGAGTACATCATGAGAAACGCTGGACTGGAAGAAACACAAGCTGGAATCAAGATTGCCGGGAGAAATATCAATAACCTCAG
>SJYT01035277.1:12267-50509 GCA_006410635.1 Cephalophus harveyi | reverse complement strand
GGGGTTTTTTTGGTCAGTGTTGCAGTTAAGGCAGACTTGGTAAATTTACTTTATAGGGATGTATACTATTTAATCTGTCCCTCTAGAATGTTTTTTCTTTCTTCTCAAATACTTTTCTTTAGTTAAAACAGTATAATTACTCACTTATCACCCGTTTTTTAAATGCACATGCTTGCTATAGGCAAGGGATTAAGTGGAATACTATTACTTCCTAGAAGCAAGGAGTTAGTAGATTTTGTATACTTAAAAATAAGCTTTTGACTGGTTAATTGTAGCTTTCTGGCTCATTATAAGGCTACTTCCTTTTAGAACTTGGATTTTCACCTTTGGAATTGGTAATGAATATTATAAAATTATCTTCTCTGGAAGATGTGTATAGAAAAGTAGAATAAAAATTTTTTAATATTGTGTAAACCTGCTTATTAAACAGAAGATAGTCTTAACGTTTTCCAATATCTCCGAAATGCTATATGTTCTTCAGTTATTATTAATCTGAGTTTTAGCTTATTCTTAAGATTTTCCCATGTCACGCTGATTTGGGAAAAAAATATATTGTTCCTCGGACAAAATTATTTAAAAGCTGTGACTTCTATTTCATTGTTTTTATAAGAGGGTTTGAGGTACCTTTTGCTTATTTGCTTTTCTGCCATCCTTTTCCAGTTCAGTAGTATTTCTTAGATCATTGTTGTGATAAGGCAATGTAAGGGAAAAAAAAAAGTACACATTCATAACTGATACTTGTGCTGTAAATTAGGGAGTCTTTTGGAGATCATTCTGAAACATCGTTTCATCTTTAGTTTCAGTTTTTAAATACACGCCTAGGAAAACAACCCTGAGAGAAAAAATCCTCAACACTTTCTAGTGAAAGATTCATAGAGTGAATCTATAAAATGTCATGTGCCTAATAATTGAGATGAATATGATATTTGGAAATGTGTGTAAAATGATGTTGAAAAAAATAACATAAACTAATTCACACATACTGGTTATGGTTATTAAAAAGAAGAGGTATATTTTTGGATAGGGATTAGTAGAGAAAGCAAAATAGAATTGTGCCCTTGTTTATGGAATCTTTTTCAGGTGAAGAGGTTTACATCTTTATCAGTGCAATAAAAATCCAGACACTCTAATAAATAACAATGGATAAAAGGAAAACAATTCATTTAAATTTGACAAATGCTTGCAAATGGACTGTATAATTATACATATCTATATACATGTATATATAAGCAAAAATGTAATTAATGTTTATACACAGAAAACTCTAGGCATCATACTTGAGGGAAAAAACTTAGTATTTATATGGAAAGAAGATAACGTCTCAATTCTGAAACACACCTGTTACCAAGTAGAAACTTTCTAATAATTGTTATGTTACTTTATTCTTACAGGCCAAAGAGTGTGGTCAGATGCAAAATAAGTGGCTGATGATAAACATTCAAAATGTACAAGACTTTGCATGCCAGTGCCTCAACCGTGACGTATGGAGCAACGAAGCTGTGAAGAATATTATCCGAGAACATTTCATTTTCTGGCAGGTGGGGAGAGTTAATCAAACATTTTATAGCATTTTACTTTGGTAGTATGTGGTGTCTAGGAAGAGGAAGTAGGTTATAAGCTGGAAAAGAATAGCTGAATTAAATTATTACATGTGAAAACATAAAGCCACCTATAATGGCTAAGATAGTAAAGACAAAAGAAAATTAGAGCATCAGTGAAGGGAAGAAGGAAAAAACAGAACCAAGCCAAAAAAAAAAGAGAACCAAGCCATATAACCATATAGTACGCATACTTCAGAAGAATTTTAACATCATTTTTTAACCATCTTGATAAGAGTGTATAGCTGTACTGTTTAACAGAAATGTAATACGATTAAAATTTTATTGTAGCCACATTTTTAAAAGTCAAAAGAAACAGGTGATTGATTTTAATATATTTTAAAAATCAGTATCTGTAAGATAAAACTAATGTTAAAATATTGATTGAGGCATTTGGGTTGTGGGTGTTTTTTCTTGGGGGTGTTACGCTTTCAGGATCTGGTATGTATTTTACATTTACTGTATAGCAGTTAGGATTAGTCACGTTTCAAATGCTTCAGTAGCACATGTTCTGGGGGCTACTATAATTGATAGTGCAGATGTAGAAGATTTGAAGGAATTGAGAAACCTTTGTTTAATATGTTGATTTTAGCTTGAGTTTGGTAATCTTTAACTGTATGTCCTTAGATTTGTCATTTAGTCTTTCTGGCTCTGGTTTCTTTTTATATAAACTTATATAATTTATAAATTTATAGTTTATATAAACAGTAGGTGATCTTGCTCCAGTTTTTATATTATGGAAAATTATAGGGAAAAACTCCCATAGTCCAGTGGTTAGGACTTTGAGACTTCCACTGGGGACATGGGTTCAATCTCTGGTCAGGGAACTAACATCCTGCACGCTGTGCAATGCAGCAAAAAAAAAAATTTTACAAAAAATAAAAACTTCTGGATTAATTTTTTCCCCACTCTAAGATATGCTGTTAATGTTAGTAATTTGCCAGTTCATTCTTTACAGGCCCCTGAATTCAGTAAGTTTTTTTCTGAACGGTAACCTTTTATTCAACAACTATTGATTGAGCATCTGGTTGCCTAGCAGTATGCTGGGCACTTAAGTTGATAATCTTAACATATTGTGATTTAAGATGCATGTAGTTGAGAGTCAGAAGTGACATAGATGGACAGATGACTTGAAAAGGAAGAACTGGGTTAAGGAGGAAGGATGGATTGCTGTATTTCTGTAAGGGTCAGAAGTGACTCTGAAGGCAGGAAGTGAAGAGTTCTCATTAGGTGACCTTCATTTTCTCTGTAGGCAGTGAGAGCCTAATATGTCAAAGGTGTTTTTGGAGAATTAATAGCTGTTGGTATATAACAAGGTACTTTTTTAAGAGGCTTTTTTTTTTTTTTTTTTTTAATATGTATAATGACTTAACAGGTCTATCACGACAGTGAGGAAGGTCAGAGATACATACAGTTTTATAAGCTAGGGGATTTCCCCTATGTTTCCATCTTGGATCCACGGACAGGTAAGGTGTATTTCAGCTTACGGCCTTTAACCTATCGTGTATCTTTCAATTACCTAAATAATCTTCAATTTTATCTTGGGTCCAGTTTCAAGATTGTAGTAATGTAAAGAATAACAGTTTATCTTACCATTTTTAAGGATCCCCTTAGGTCATTTATTTAAGACTGTTCAGATACTCATTGTAATCCCACCAGAGAAGCAGAGGGTAGAGCTAGTTTCATTATTAACTGATTGAGTTTTGTATATGTATTGCTTTGTGTGAATCTCTTCTTCCTAAATAGCAATAAATGATACCAGCAGATAATGTAGTTGTTCTTTCATGAAGGCTGGGAATCTCTTAGGTTCGTTGTAATTAATGTATCTTCTAGGTTATGAAGACACTATAACTTAAGTGGTGATAGGTGGGGATATGTTCCCAGTAAATTTTAATTGTGGTATGCTGAAAGAAATACTTAGTGAGAATTCAGAAAGAATGTTGGTTTTATTATATTTCTATATCCTGGTTTTTAATCTTTAGGTCAGAAGCTTGTAGAGTGGCACCAGTTAGATGTATCTTCTTTCTTGGACCAAGTAACGGGATTTCTGGGTGAACATGGGCAATTGGATGGACTTTCTAGCAGTCCCCCCAAAAAATGTGCCCGTTCAGTAAGTATGACTGAGAAGTGGTGATGTGCAATTAAATATAATTGTATAGAAGTGCCTTGTGTAAAATGTTTGAGGTTAAGATGGTAAAGATAATAATGTAAGTGGCAGACAGTTAAAATATGTGGCTGTACAGCATCTTACGTTCTGATAATTTCCCACATAAGGGTTCTTTCTTCTCAGTGAAATTGCAAGATTCATATTTCCAGTCTCACTTGCCGCCAGGGTCAGGCATGGGCCCTAAGGCCTGGATTTAGAACTGAACAATGTGAATGTGTAACACTGAGCAGGGCAGCTCACCTGTGAGCCCAGTAACAGAGAAACCCACTCTTTGAGAGGCAGTACTGTTTGGACTGTTGGAATCCAGGTCTAAGCAGCAGCAGAAATGATATTTTTGCTAGAACATCTCTCATGGTGTAGTTGGGCATTATTTCTGATTACATAGCTTTAGGCCCTAGCTCTCAGGCCCACCTAAAGATTATTTCTATGTTTAATTCTATAATATGCTATTACTAGGCAGACCTACTTGATAATTGATAGCAAAATTAGTTTTAAGTAAGAGACCTTCAAAGTTGTGGGAATCTTTCATTGACTATGGGAACTATTTGGGTTTGATGGCAGTGAGGATGGAATTAATTATAGAGAATCTGACTTTAGTAGTCTAGTACCATGCAGTAATGAAACAGTTCCTTAAATTATTACCGAAAGTAAAGTGCACATTTAAGGAGAGACTATGAGTACTTGCCAAGGGTTTGTATAGAATTCATTTTTCCTCTTCCGTTACTCATGAATTTTACTTAAGTCGAATTCTTTTTTAAGACATTAAAAAATCCAGGAAGTTTCTATGACTTCCCTGAAAGGGTTTTCTCATCTTTTGCAATCATAGGCTGAAATTGTCAAAATCCAGAACCTGAGCTTTAGAGTTGCTGAGTTACAACATAAATTTGGTTTAATATTTCGCCAGATGTCTTATAAAAGTTAGGAACTTGGTAGGGAAAAGAGTGGGGCCATAAAATTGGACAATTACATAGGGCTTATTTGGGTGACTAGTACCTCAGACCCCACTTCTGAACTAAATAATTCTCTGACTTAAATTCTGATCAACTCTGTACAAGAGAAACTGCAACACATAATAGCTTAAACAAGGAAGACATCTTTTCTCAATAAGAAGTTCAGAGGGAAGCAATCTAGGACTTGACTGCTGTGGATGTCATCAAGGAACCAGGTTCCTTCTCTTTTTTTCCCCCCACTTCCATCCTTAGTCTTGGCTTTTGTCCTCATGATTATGGTATAGATGCTGTGCTCCCAATATCACAGTCTAATGGACAAGGAGAAAAGAGGTGATATCTTTATTACAAAGATAAACAGCCACAGATAAAGAATTCTGCTTATTTTAGCTGGACACAGTTGCTTGGACACCACTGAGGTACCTTTTAATAAGGAAGCAAAAATCCTAATTGTTTCTATAAAAGGAAGCATGCCCCACTAAAAAATTCCATTTATCAGTTTCCCTTGCAGCTAAAAAAAATTGTGGAATGGAACTAAACCATCACTTACAGAGAAAGTAAATAACTAAATGCCTGTATTAAAAAAGAAAGCCTCAAATTAATGATTTAAGTTTCCATCTTAAATGAAATGAAAAAGGACCCACACAGAAAAAAATTAAACCCAAACTATGCAGAAAGAAAAGGGTAAAGAGCAAAGATCAACCAGTAACTTAGAAAACAAAAGAAAAAATTAAATGAAACCAGAAGCTTGTTTTTTAGAAAGTCAATAAAATTGGTAAGCCTCTGGTCAGATGGTCAGGGGAAAAAAGCCACAAATTGCCAATTACAGGATTGGGAGAGGAGCCATCCATATAGATATTATAGTTATTGAAGAAATAATAAGTAATACAGTAAATAACTTTATGTCAAATACTTGACCCTTTAGGTAAAAAGGACAAATTCCTAAAAAGACATAACCTACTAAAGCTCATTAAAGGAAAAACAGATACCTGAATAGTCCTATTAATATATCTAGTAATTAAATTGAATTTGTAGTTTAAAACTTCCACAAAGAAAACTATGCCCAGGTGGCTTCCCTGGTAAATGTCTTAATTTTTAAGGAAGAAATAATGCTAATTCTACACAGACTCTTCCAGGAAACCAAAGGGGAAGAAATACTGCCTAGTTCATTGTGAGGCCAGTGTTAACTTGATATCAAAACCAAAACCAAAAACTGAGCATTGTTTTACAAGGAAAACAAAAGATGAAGAAATTAAACCAATAACCCTTATTAACAGGGATACAAAAATTCTTGACAAAATTTTCATAAATCAGACTCAACAGTTTATAAAAAAGCAGTGCATCCTAAACAAGTGGGTTTTAGCTCAGGAATGCAAGGTTGGTTTAATGTTAGACAACCAACCAATGGAATTCACTTAAAAAGAAAACCATATTATCTGCTTCAAGTACAAAGTTAAATACACTCCAGTACTCTTGCCTGGAAAATCCCATGGGCGGAGGAGCCTGGTAGGCTGCAGTCCATGAGGTCGCTAAGAGTCAGACATGACTGAGCGACTTCACTTTCACTTCTCACTTACATGCATTGGAGAAGGAAATGGCAACCCACTCCAGTGTTCTTGCCTGGAGAATCCCAGGGACGGGGGAGCCTGGTGGGCTGCCATCTATGGGGTCACACAGAGTCGAACACGACTGAAGTGACTTAGCAGCAGCAGCAGCAGGCTTTTGTAAGTAAGGAATCAGAAGAGAATGAATGTTGGATAAGAAGCCAACAGTATCTACTATGGTGGCAGTCTTTAAAATCAAGCTGCATGCTGTGTAATATCATTATTATAAACCTACAGTTCACTTAAGCCATTGCTGGTCACATGGGTACATCTACTTACCTTTTTATTTATTTATAGATATATTTGGTGCTAAATTAGCCTTAGTGAAAGTGAACTCGCTCAGTAGTGTCCGACTCTTTGCAACCCGTGGACTGTAGCCTTAAGTTGCCTTAAAATTTGCCTCTGTCCACGGGATTTTCCAGGCAAGAATACTGGAGTGGGTTGCCATTTCCTTCTCCAAGGGATCTTCCCAACCCAGGAATCGAACCCAGGTCTCCTGCATTGCAGGCAGATGCTTTACCCTCTAAGCCACCAGGGAAGTCCAATTTATATATATATTTTTGGTGCTAAATTAGCCTTAAGTTGCCTTAAAATTTAAAAAATAAAAATTTTTTTTTTATGTTATTGGTAGATAGGGTAAGCAAAATTGAAACTCCTTTAGTTTTTTGTTAGCAACCTGAACTTTTTATTGTGGAAAATTTTAGAATAGAAGGAATTTATTGAGCTTCTGTGTGTCCATTAACTAATTTCAGTCATCAACAACTTGTGGTGAGTCTTGTTTCAGCTATACCCCATCCTTTGAAGCAAATTATTTTGAAGCAAATCTCAGGATTATTGTTTTATTTATTAATTCTTTGGCATGTATCTTTAAAAGATAAAAGATTCTTTTTATTTTTAGAAATAATCACAGTATCCCTAACACACCCGCAAAAAATTAACTGTAGTTCCTTTATATCATAAAATGTCCAGTGTTCAGCTTTTGACTATCATAAAAAATCTTTTTGTATAGTTTAGATTCACTCTAGTAATACCTATTTTGCGACTCAACAAGTTTAGTGAAATCTGTGATAGTAGGACTTTTCCACGGGGAGAACTGTTGAAAGTCGCTTCTCGTGGTCGGTCACAATGAGAACCTTCATTGAAATTAAGTTTGGAAAAATGTAGTTGATTTTTCATATTTTTTATACAGTATTTTGTTTTGTTTTGAATGTTAAAGATGTGTTAGATTTTTTTGTAAAATGATCATTACTGAGTTATTTATTTACTGATAGCCTTCTGTGTGCCAAAGCAGTGCTGGTTAGTGAGCAAGACAGACATCTTTCTTTGTGCTTAGTCATATTAAAGACTAATGTTTCAACTTTTATATTTAAAACCTTAATTCATGTCTTGTTCTGGGCAAGGAATAAGTTGTTTTCTTGATTTTATTCACTTTGATTTCCCCCACCCCACATCCTGCCAAGTCCTGTGCTTGCAATCATTGTGCCAGATGGTGTGACAGTTTTTATTTTTGTGTTTGAAATGCCATTCCAACTTGGCTGTTTAAGACAAAATTGTTGCCCTCAAATAGCTTAAAATTTAGTAGAAGAGATACATCCAGCAGACAATAATAATGGCAAGCTGACTGTTTGATTTCCCATGCCCTATTTGACTTGATTATTTTTTTGGTTTAACTGTTTTCTTTTTCTTTCTACCCATGTTGTATGACTGCATCTTGCAGGAGAGCCTTATAGATGCAAGTGAAGACAGTCAGCTAGAAGCTGCCATCAGAGCCTCCTTACAAGAGACACATTTTGATTCCACACAGACAAAACAGGATAGCCGCTCAGATGAAGAATCTGAATCTGAACTTTTTTCTGGCAGTGAGGAGTTCATATCTGTTTGTGGCTCTGATGAAGAGGAGGAGATAGAGAATCTTGCCAAGTCTAGAAAGTCTCCCCACAAAGATTTGGGGCATAGAAAAGAGGAGAACAGAAGGTCAATGACTGAGCCCCCTGCCAGAACTGAGCCTGGAACAGCCACAAACCACCAAGGATTGCCAGTCATGGATTCAGAAATATTGGAGATGTCACCTGAAAAATCAGATGGAATAGTGGAGGGCATTGATGTAAATGGTGGGTCACATTTTAAACTTCCTTTACTTAAAACTTTAATATTACTGAAGAGAATTATTTGTTTAAATTAGTGTTCTGTCACACAGCTGTATATATATTTTTTAACCCTTTCTTTAGGACCAAAAGCACAGCTGATGTTGCGGTATCCAGATGGAAAAAGGGAACAAATCACTCTTCCAGAGCAAGCTAAACTACTAGTAAGTATATCTAATTTACTTGAAGCAGAAAAACTAATTGGTGTAATTAGCTTGATGATTCTTTGATATGGGTGTTGTTTAGGTCTCTAACTGGAAACTTCACTGTGGTGAATCTTTAATTCTCACTGCTTTATTTCCTTCCCACCTTATCTTGGGCATCTCGCAAGTCTGTTCTAGTCAAGGCTTCTCTGTTCCATAGCTGCTTGAAATAGAATCCCAACTGAAATTATTACCTGGAAAAGGAGTGAGGTTTATTTAAAGACTATAGTGGGGCCTCCTGGATTTCCTAGTAGCTGGAATTGCAAAGTAGTTAAGAACCATGACTATTTTCTGTGTGTTTCTCTTGTGGGGCCTGTTGAGTTTCCCACCTTGTGATTCTCTGCTTCATACCATTCTTCTCTCTTCTGATGACTGTTTGGAAAACAGCCTGTACATAATCTGTAATAGGGATGTATTGAGAGCTTTTCCTCTAGAGTCCATAGCTGATAGCCTTTCTTTTGTGTTTTTCAACTCCTGGAAAAGAGAATGAATCTGACTTGTTTAGATTAGCCTATGAATGAATCCTCCTTGGGTCAAGTGTTTATACCTGGCCATTGCTGTGGCTGAAAATAATTAGACTCTTAAAGACTATGACGAATGCAGGCAGGCTCTAACCTCTGGTGTTAATACCTAGAATGTCTCCTAGTCTAGTAATTGGAAAGGAATGGGAGATGAAACAATGAATACAAGTACAGACCACTTTTTGAGAAGATTGGTTTTGAATCTAGAGTGAGGAGTGAGCAGCAATCAGAGGGAAAAAGATGATTGAAGGAGAAACTAAGCATGTTTAAGTCTGATGAGAAGCATCTGTAGAAAAGATGTTGAAGATACATGTAAAAGAATGGTTTGTGGTGGTGGCATGGCTTCTGAGAACATAAGAAAGGATTCAGTGCACAACTGACAAGATAGAATGAAGGATGTATCTTCCCTGATAAATAGAAGGAAGGAAAACTAATGAAATGTTTTAAAATGAGGCTAATAATTTTATAAACAGAAATTAGGTTTGTTTATTGATGAGACAGTAATAACCCTGAACACGTCAATGTCATTTACTGGCTATTAATTATTGAGTACAGGTTTATTATCTCCCCATACAAAGTGTTATATTGCCACTTCTACAAGAGTAAGCTTCAGTTTTTATAACTTAAACTTACATTTTATCTGATATAAAAATGAATATTATATATTTTTTAAATTATTCATTATGTTCTGTCTTTTGTTCCCATTTAACAACTTTGTCTTTTCTCTTGTTTTTCACAGGCTTTGGTGAAGCATGTCCAGTCTAAAGGATATCCAAATGAACGTTTTGAACTTCTCACCAATTTCCCTCGGAGGAAACTCTCTCATCTGGACTATGATATTACATTACAGGAGGCAGGCCTTTGTCCTCAAGAGACTGTCTTTGTACAGGAAAGAAATTAACATCATGGCCTGACCTCTCTCAGCTTACCCCTTTTTTTCCCTTTTTCTGTGAGATACCATGTCACTGAGTATGCATTTTGGCTCATAGGACCATAGAGCCAAAGTTGGGCAAGCAAGTCACCTGCCTTCTCTTCTGTTTCTTGTTCTCTCCTATAATCAGCCTCACTCGCTCCCCCTCCCTGCCCATTTTTTCCTCCTCTCCCATTTCCTTCTTTTTCCTACTTTTTTCTCTCTTTCTTACCTAATTTGGTGACCAAATGGAAGTGTTAGGATAAGACCTCCTAGTACTGGCAGCAGGAAATGTGTGTTCCAATAAGCGGTCTCTTACACAGCACTTTTAGGGGATCAAATGAAATGTTACTCCTCAGACTCCTTTGGTAAAGGAATGGCCAGATTCAGAATAAGAACAGCCTCTCTGTTTTGTAAGCCCTTTTTTAGTAGGGAGAAGAAATTCTCTAAACATGTTTTGTTTTGTTGTTCATGTAGGAAATACCACGTAACAAAGTGCCCAGGCTTTTGTTTACATGGAAAAAGCATCCTTTATAATTACTGCTCATTATATTTAATATTTTTCTCAAAGAACTGCCATCTAGAATTATTTCCATGATATGTGTTATTGACAGAAAGAGTGTTAAATTAGGGTGAGTAGCATGGAGTGGCTTTCAATATCCTAGCCTGAGTCAGCTTTCTTCGTTATTACTCTATAAACTATCTTGATCCTGCTAATCTTGGAATGGACATTTTGTGAGCACGTTGTGGTGACTAGAATAGGAAGGTACTTGCTGTTTTTGCCAGTACAGCATATTAATTCCTTTGGCCCTTCCATTGTTTGGGTCCACAAGTGATCTATAGGAAGGCAGCTGTTCAGTAATCATGAGTACAATGGCTTGTAGTTGTAACCACTATGGTTATTGATTGTCCTATGTGCTTTAAGGCATACTTAATGTATGCCCTGGGGGAAAAAGAAGAAGATGAAGCTGAGAGTTGCTAACCATGTTCCTTTGGTTAGAAATAATGATTTATCTTTTACCCTTGGTTGGAACTGTCTCTGAAAGGCTCTGATGATTGAATGAGCTTAATTCCTCATGCAATTTTTTACAACAGGTATCAAAACTGAAAACTTAGCTCTAAAGGGAGGACCTTTAAAATCAGTTCATAAGACATCATTTAGTAACGGAAGTGGGGAAGATTACCTGTAATTTTCGGGTGTGAGTTTTTTCTGCCAACAAAAGCCACATTCAAATTGTGGTTGGTGAGCGCTTTTTTTCAGTATTATTTAGAAGTCGTCTTGAATCTATATAATACGATTAGACTTAACAGCTTCACATTATGCTCAATTCTTATTTTGAGCTTTAGAGTCCTCTGAACGGGTAGTAGTAATTCTGGTGGCAAAATCAGAACCTTAACTTGTTACAAAATCATAATACAGAGTGAACCTGTTTTGTTGATTGGGATTTAGATTGATTGATTCTTCTACTTGAGGAATATAAATTACTATTACTCAGAGACCTTTAGGTTCCCATCTATTTTAAGATCACTCTCTTGGCAACTGGGGGATTTAAAAATAAAAAAAGATGCTTGTGTGTTGCTAGTACACAATTAGAGAATACGGTTTCTAATGGTTGGACTTGGAAGGACCCTCCCTAAAGAATGAGTTATGTATGTCCTCAAGGAAATCATGGAAAATTCTGTTTATTCTTCAGTGAGTCCTTTTGAATTGATGTTCTTACATTTTTTTCTAAGTCTGTGTAAGTGCTTATGTATAAGTATATAATTGTATAAATATTTATAAATATATTTATATAATTACAATTTCATTTATACCTTGAGTCAAAGTTCTCTCTTTAGATTGGTGACTGAGTAATACCACTTTGGTGTATTTTCATAGGCTCTCGAGGCTAACTAGCAGCTTCTGATTTATTGAGGAAGCATGGTTTTCATGTTAATTCCTCAATTGTTTCTCTGAACTTGGATAATATACTTGCTATCTGAAGAACAGAGCTATATACAAAGGTGCATTAGAGGGTAAAAAAAACTGTTGGTCATAGACAAGGTCAAAAATCTAAAAATTCAGGGAGGCACAGGGTAAGAGGTGCGGTTATGCTCAGCTTTGGTGCTGTGATGGCACCTGTCTCCACTCTCAGCAGAGTCACGGCTAAAGTCCAAATCTGTTAATAATATGAAGTCAAGAATTTTCCCCATAGGATTCTGTTGCATTCTTTACTAGTTTCTCTTCGTAAAACATATCTAGGAAACTTAAGACAACATGTTCATTAATGATAAGATGTAGTTCTTTCTGATAAGCTCAGCTCTGGCATATCCATGTATAAGAAACCAAAGTAACTTTTTCAACTTTGATTACTATGAGATGACCACGTCAAAGTGATATAAGTAAGCATATCAAAGAGATGGGGCATGAGATATTGATTCAACTTAAAACAGGGGGTTTTAGAGTACAAGATGTAGAGGATTTTATTTTATTTTGAGGCAGGACTGTAATTATCCTGGGTTTGGTATACAGGCCCACAAGGAAGGCATTATGAATTGTATACAGGAAGAGTATGGATTGTGCTTTGTTCAAGAACTTAATACACTTTATTAGTAAGTCATTTCCTTTGCAAATTCCTTAGCTCTTTGGAGGAGAGGTTTTATTGAATAGATAAAATGAAGTTAGATTAGGTAAAAATAGTCACTCCTCATAGGTGTTGGAAACAGCTTGAAAGAGACCTTAAAAGGTAGGAAGGAAAAGAACAAGATAGACTTTGATGAGAGTAAATGACAGAAGACAAATATAGGGAGATGAAGTGAAAATTAGTAGGGAGGAAAGTAACAGGAAATCATTTGAATTTGATTTATGAAGGGACCAGAGAAGAGAATAGCCAAATGGGGGACGAACAGGAAAGTAATTTTGAGTAACCAACAAGTCCTAAGTACTTCATGTTCATTTTCTTCTTTAATCTCCCTAAGGACTCCACAAAATGCATATTTTCCCCATTTTATAGATAAGGAAGAAAATTGAAGTTCAGATAACTTGTTCAGGATGTCATAGCTAGTAAGTGGCAAAATCAAAGCTGGCATTCATGCCTTTTTTCACTTCCGTGCTGTGGTCTCCTACAACAGGAATCAGTTTGTTCAAAAGGTTATCTTCTCATTGTTTGTCTCTGTAAGTTATTTGGTCTTGTTTCCTTAAAGCTCGTGATTTGTACTATGCCTATATAGTCTTATTTACACCATTATTTTCAGCGGCTGATTTCTAATTGTTTTTTAAAAATGATGCACTGATGAAAATGTGAAAGGAAAATAACTATGGCACTATTTGCCAAGAAAAAAATGGAAAAGATAAAAAAGAATTTTATCAAGTTTTTTTTTTTACCATTTTTCAGAAAAGATACAATTATCTTTTCTATATCCCGGCTATATTAGATTGTTGAACATTCTGTGTGTGTATTTTAAAATCTTCTATAAAATTCTACTTCCTTGACTCTGTAAGTTAACAGTTATTTGAGCCTTAATCAAAGTTGGAAAAACCTTAATCTAAGATCTGCTTCCTGCCTGTTTTATCCAGTTGGAGAGACACTACACATAAGATAATAGAACATGTAAATGCTTACTTTCCTGAGTTTGAACCATAATTACAATAGAAGTTTAGAAAAGGTAAAGAATAGTGTAAGTTTTATTTAGGGAAATAAAACTGAAAAGTGGCAAAACACATTTTCTTTTGATTCCCCTGTATTCTTTAGTACCAGCTTTTGGAACTGCTAGATTTAGGGTGTGACATACAACAATAAGGCATAACTAGGAAAGAAGTATTGATCCCAGGATTAAAGATTTAAGCTAGCAGGGATCTCATTTGGACATTTAGGAAAATACCAGAGGGAGCCACTTGCTACTGGAAAGTGAAGATTTAATTTCTCTTCTCGGGTACACATTAAATGTATTATATATTATATGCAGAAGGGGCACTATATGTAGGTATAAAGTATACTTGGGTTACATCTCTGCCTCTAAGTAACAAAGAATTGGACTAGATCAATAGTTCTTAGTCTGTTCAAGTAAAAGGGCTTGTAACATTAAAATCTGGCAGTGGTGGGGAGTTGTGGGGTTAAGAATTAAAATCCTTAATTCCTTAGGTGGAGAAAATGTAAGTGTGCCTGTAGAATTGCAGACCCTTTCCAGAGACTCTGGGAACCCACAGATTGTAGACCACTGAATTATATTATCTCTGAATCCTCTTCACTCCAAAATTTAATGCTCTTGAGTCTCCTCCTTTTATTTTATATATTAATCCCTAAAGTAATTTAAAGTATTCTTGTTAATCAGTTCTTGCTTTTTTCCCTGTGTCCAGGTTTCATTTGTCCAGTAACTTGATCTACCCATACTGTGATGATTGAAATCTCCAGAAGGAGAGTATTATAGTTTCAGGTTTACTAATGATGTTTTAAACACAATTCATTACTTTTAATTAAAACTTAATGCTGTCTTCCTAATCAGTGTTGAGTGTGACTAAAATGTAATAAGAACCAATTATTTCACTGACAGCCAGAGTTAAATTTAATTCTTTATGTGTGCTTAAACAAAGCAGTTTACTGACTAAGCAGTTGTTAGGAAATTGATTTGTGTAAATTGTAGAATTCACTTGGTTTTGACAGAAACAGGTTTTTCAGGATCGAATTAGGTTAACTTTTAAAAATATTTCTTATCCCATAGAGTGTATCTCCATGGTGTCATTTTCTGTCTTTCTGGGTCTTCTCATTTAGAGCCAAAGAGAGAGAGTAAATAGTACTCAGAAGTATTACTCAATAGTAAATCACAGAATGGAGGTTGATGAGTAAGTAAAGTCTTGTGTAAAACTAAATGATAGTAAGAAGAACCCACCCTTCTGGTGATCATAGCAATTTTTCAGTAAACATAAGCCTTGATAAAAGCCACTTAAGGACAGCTGTGTACTTTGAATATTTAACTTCATTTATTTGCCTTGCTTAGCATTTTACTTACTGTCTTGCCATGAAACTTAGTATTGCACTGTATACATTTTAGAATAGTGGTAAAAATGTTCTGTAGTACTGAAAATAACCAACATAGAACACCAAGCCAGTGTGGTGATTTCTCCTGATATGTTGAAATTCTATATTTCAGTGATGGCTGTTTCGGTCTTTGATTCACCTATGTGTCAGTCCTGCTAGAGAGACAGATTAGAATCTTAGCCTTTTTTTAAATAGAGATTATGAAGACCTTGGTAGTTTTCCCATGAAGTGATTGTGTGATTAAATTATTGAATGTAATGAGACCCTTAATTAGAAAATCTTTTAAAACAACTTTCTCTTTTATGTTTCCATTCTCTTCTTGATTTTTGACATCTGTTCTCAGAAAATGTCATGATTTTTAATGAAATTGGATTTCATTAAATTTAATGAAATTTAAGAAATTCCATTTCTGACTTTTAATAACTTTTCATTTTTTATAAATTAATATACCAGGAAAGAATTTGAGGCAAACATCATTTTTTATAACTCTCTCTCTACCTAGGAATCCTTATTCCAAATATAGAATAGCTAGTCCATGATACCCTTCCCCCTTCTTTAGCTTATGGAATGCTGTTGTATTGCTTAGAATCTCAGTCTTTCTCATAAACATAATAGTTTTGGTACAGACTTTTTTTTGACATATGATCTCAAAGTAGAGTTGAGCAATCTAATATGAACTACCTTAATAAAACATAATTTAGTATTTCTGTAAAGCATTTTCAAAAGATAACCAGACTTACTTGTAGGATTAGAGATATAAATACTGATGGTAGTATTTTGCCTAAGAACAATCACATATTAATCTATAAATATAGACATTTGCCTTGTTGTACTTAATTCTGTTGCACCAAACAACAAGTTTTTGTTGTTTGCTTAATAGTGTTTCCTCTACAGAGATCAAAATGCCCTAAGATTTTATATCCCTTATAAAGTCACTTGGGTTTATAGATTGGAAGAATAAGCTCTAATTAATGTAAGAAAAATTTTATCTCCATTGAAAGAAATTATTAATCTAACTCAGCCACCATGAATCACTCATTTATTAGAAATGGTGAATAAAATGAGAAACATTTCAAATCATTAGATAAATTCTGACTTGGAATTGAATTCTCCCCTCCTTAAAGTCTTTTCTATTTGTTTTTTTTCATAGACTTAATATGGGCATCTTAACTGATAAGGGAGAGAAATTCTTGGTCTGGAACCATTCCCTGCCATTCTGCTTTTTTTTTTTTCCTCTGTCAAGGTCGCTGACTCTAGTATGTGTCACCAGGACATATTCAAGTTAATGACATTGGAATGTTGATGCTCAGTTGGATATCTTTCTGTTTTCAACAAAATGGTTTTATAGTATGCTTTTCTTAAGCTTCTGTGTTCTTAATAATGAAAAATATCAATAAATGGTGTGATTCAAAGTATAAATAGGTTTTTGACACTAATCATATGCTCTTAACAGTAGCTTTTTGATAATTTAACTGCCCTGTAAGTTAAACCTCACATGGAGTGACCACTGCCACCAGAAAATCCCCTCTTACCTGCTAATTAGAATGAAAGTAGTATGTGACCTCCACATTTCAGCTAATTAGTAGTAAGCTTGTAGTGGCTGTTTATCTTACCTATTTGGGGACTTGGGCCTTGTTCCTTTCCTAGGTTTGTCCCTTAGATTTGGAAAGACTATTTATAACTTCCTGGGAGACAGACAGTAAAGCTGTGAGATAATCCTCTAGTCTTAGTTGTAGAGAAATGAGTACAGGTTGATGCTTATATGATACTTGGATTTTGAGGGGCTTCCAGCCAAGCTTTGGCATGAATCTTAGAAATAATTTTATTCACTCCTTTAAGAATCTTTTTTTTTTTGAACGGTTTTCCTTTTGATTGTTAACAACTTCTAAGCATCTGGTGTCTTTATTGTTATTATTTTAATCTTTTAAGAAAGAAAGTAGGTATTGATTGTTCCATGGAAACTCTCAGGAGTGTTTGTAGGCTTCTCTGCATGCTTTGTATGAGTTCAGTTTTAACTGCGTTTTGAATCATCTGGAATGTCCAATTCTGGTGTCTTCCCTATTGTGTTTTTTCAACATTTTTCATGTCATTTTCCAAACCTCACTTCCCATCTTATTCGGAGAAGTTAATCAAGGAATGGAATTTGGGGATAGGGACGGGGGTGGGGTGGGGACTTGAGTGAAGTCAACTTAGGGTATTTGCTTTAGTGTTCTCAAGCAGTTTCTAACGGAACTTAGAAATTCCCTGGAATGTTTGTATACTCAACTTATTCTGGATAAAGTGGTGGTCTCAGTGAGATTTGCATTCTTAATGCAGGACAAGCTCTAAATTTAATCTGTAGTGTAACTTGGTTATTGAATCCAAGAAGGTAATGGACAGAGACAGTGCTCCTATTGTAGTGTTTCTGGCAAGTGCTCCCTAAAATGCACATAACATATAGTTCTCAATTTTCAGGGCTTTAATCCCATGGTGCTAGGAGAGATCATTTGTTTCTGCAGTTCTTCCCAAGAGTGGGAAGAGGCTTTGGGACCAGTGAGAAAGGGGCGACAGGATCATCACTAAATTTTTTTGTTTTGAAAGACCCTCCTGTATATCTAGTAAGAGATAATAAAGGTGCTAGGGAAAGCCTTAAATTTGAAGACATAAGGAGACCATAGAAAATATAAACTTGTAGGAGGAGAAAAACATGCTGTTAGATAAAGCAGAGCTGTAACTGCTGGCTAAGACTCAATGGAACTTCCACTTGCTCTAAAACCAGGGAAATCTTAGATAACTGGGTGTGATATATCTATAGATACACATAGTCTATAGGTAAATAATTTCTAATGAGGATCTTTCTCTTGGTGATCCTCTGGTTTTGGCTGTACCAAATTGTGAATATTCTTGCTGTGTTGTACCCAGTTACTTTATATTGATACTGCAACTTGAATTGGGGAGGGGGCGGTGGGACATTTTACATCTAGATGTGTATAAGAGACAGACATTTGGGGTGGGGGAGGGAGGGGAGTCTTTGGAAGACATCAGCTCACTGTGCTGAGAGAGGGACCAAACTCAAGGAAACCTCTGATCTATAAATTCAACTGCTGCATTTTTTTATAAATACATGTAAATGTCCTGTTGTAATATTTGATCTTGGAAATAAAATCAAAAACTTTTCAGTATTAGTTTTTTTGCATTACTCTTTTTGTGAGGTAAGACTGGGTACTGTTGATACTTTTGTTAATATAATTCAGGTTTACTTGCCTTCATGTTCTCATATTGAGGACACTGGTGTTTACTGACAAAGCTTAGTTCATCATTCTGTTATCAAGGGTAACGTTTGTTAGCTTCTTCTCTACTCTTAGTTATATGTTGAACATTCATGATAAAAGCTCTATGAATGTTGGCTGAACTGTTCATGAAATTGTTGGGTTAGATAGCCTTGTAAGGAAGCTAAGATTATATGTTTGACATATTGGCAGTCCAATGAATATGTCACATAGAGTCTAGTCTTTCAGACCAGCAGTGACTAATGACTAAGGATTCAGCTTAGGTGAAGGAAAAAAGTAATTAATTAATGGGAGAAAAGCCAAGAGTTACAGAGATTGTGATGAGCAAAACAGACACAGTCCCTGCCCTCAGAGAACCTCCTTTTCAGTTAGGAATACAGATGGTAAACAAATGAAAAAAATAACAGATTTTATTCAAACACTATGAACAGAACTGGGAAAGGAGCCAGTAGAGAATTCTGCTTTAAATAATATGTTGGGGAGTTAACTTTTAGGTTGACACAGGAAGGATGAGAAGGTGGCCTGTGCTAAAAGTAGGAAAATTTCCAAGGAGAACAAGAATAAGGGCTATGTAGCAGGAAAGTTCTTGATGTGTCTGAGGTATTGAGGGAAGGCCAATGTGTCTGGCATGTAGTAAGCAAAGGGAGTGGCATAAAATATGTAAAAGCCAAATCATACAACACATTAGGCCTGGTAAAGAGTACATATACTGTTCATAGTTTAATGAGAAGCTGTGAATGTGGAGATAAACTGGAAAAGAGACTGTTGGAGTGATGAGGGTACAAAAACGGAAATTGCCTGGAATAGAGTAATAGCAATGGAACTGCGGTGTATTGTATGATGCATTTTAAAGTAAAAATGTAAAGACAACTGTTGGATTAGATGTGGGGCAGTGAGGGAAAGAGAAATCAAGAATGGCACCTTTCAGGCAGTGGGTAGGTAGTGATGTCATTCCTGAGACAGACTGGTGGATCAAGCAGATTTAGTGGGAGAATCATTTTGGATGTGTTCACTGTGGCATTTCCAAGTGCAGGTGTAGTACAGCATGTTGAACACATGATTCTGATGCTTGGAGGAGAGGTGAACTGAACTTAAGAGATTTTAGAAATCATCAGTGTTAACAGATGGAATTTAGAGCCACAAGAAAGAATGAGATCACTAGGGAGAGAAGATGGTCCAGAACCCAGGCCTGGAGATTACCAACATGAAGAGGCCCAGTCTAGGAGGTGTGACCCATGGAGGAGGAGAAACACCAGGGTGAGCTGTCAAGGGAGCCAAGAGTGAGAATGTTCAAGAAGCGTCTAGTTGCCAACTATGTCTAATTCTGTCTAGGGTCAAGTGTTCAAAAGAGAAGTCATTGGAGACTAAGAACAGTTTCAATGTGATGTTGGAGATGGAAGCTTAATTTGAGTATTTGTTACATTTTTATACTAATGAAGAAAAAAAGGGGAAAAAAATCCCAAACTTCCTCTTCAGTGAACTGGTATAAATGGCAACTCTTTCAACACTTTTTATCTTCCTTTTTTCTCTCTCTCCAGTTACGGAAAATGTGCTTCATTATTTAGTCAGCTGTCAGTTGAGGGTGAAACCCACCCACAAGGAAGCTGATGAGTCTGTCACTCTTATTTGGGAAAGACTGGCCTGATTGTAATCATCTTTTCCTTTTTCCCTTCTACCAGTGAATTCCATCTTCTCAACTTCCTTTATTCCTTGCTCAAATCCCACGTCCAATCGAGGATGGAAATCTATTGTTTTTGAAAGCCTTTCAGCCGTGGGAAGCCTTTTATGGCCTAATTTGTGCCCTCCTTGGATTCCTGTTTGCTTCCCCGTAGAAGTATCACCAACCAAGTGATAATTAGTAGCTGTGCCTCTAATAGAGCCAACTTCTAAATCATTAACATATCTGCAAAAAGATAATGTTTAGTTCCGTCACAGCAGTGATCAGGCCTCTGTGACCATAGAGGTCTTACCAAAAGGGAATGAAGAATTTGACCTAAGCTGGCCTTACTTAGTATAATTGTTTATAGCAAGTATATAGTTTCTAAAAGAAGGGTCTTGTTCATAAGATTAATCATTGAATTATTTGTCACAAATTTACCCTAAGGAACAAAGACTTAAACTGCCCTCACCAGCCCAAACTAAGTTTATCTCTTTAAGGTGTTAAAGTCAAATTCCAGCATTTTCCTTTGCCGGGGAATACCTAGGGTGGGAAGAGCTATGTCATAGTGTAGGTGAATATTTCATTTGGTAAATGATATTGCCAAACAGTTAACCAAAGTGGTCATACTAATTTACAGTCCCACCAGCAACGTTCCATTCCAATTGCTTCACATTCTTACCAATATTTTTAATTTAAGCCATTCCGGTAGGTGTTTGGTAGTATCCATTGTGGTTTTAATTTGCCTTTTCTTAATGAGTTAGAGCTTTTCATATACTAATTGGCTATTTGGTGATCCTTTTTGAGAAGTGTCTGCTCAAGTCATTTGCCCAGTTTTTACTGGTTTTTGTCTTTTTCTTCACTGGTTTGTAGGAGTTCTTTATAATTCCAGGCATGAGACGTTTGTCATATATATATTGTGAATGTTTTTTCCTATCTAGCTTGCTTTTTCACTCATAATGTCTTTTGAAAAGTGGTTCTTAAGATTTTAAGTTCCAATTATCAGTCTTTTCCTTTATGGTCCCTGCTTTTCATGTCCTGTTTAAAAAATCTTTGCCACTTTCCACTTCATTTTTACTTACCTATGCTATTTATATGTCTCTTCCCCCACAGTTGAGGTTCTTGAGGACAGGGGCTGCTGTATCTTACTCTGCTCTGTAGACTCAGAATCTAGCATAGAGCTTAGAACATGGTAGGAACTCAGGAATCACTTGATTAATGAATTAATTCATGCACTGGCTGGAGTAACTGCACAGAGATTCTACTAATGATGAAAACAAACAATACTGAGAAAACCCTTGGTGCATATGTATGAGAAGGAAAATTATGTTATTAATATTCCTTTAAACTTGGCTCAGAGGTTAAAGCATCTGCCTCCAATGCGGGAGACCTGGGTTCGATCCCTGGGTCAGGAAGATCCCCTGGAGAAGGAAATGGCAACCCACTCCAGTATTCTTGCCTGGAGAATCCCATGGACGGAGGAGCCTGTAGGCTACAGTCCATGGGGTTGCAAAGAGTCGGACACGACTGGGCGACTTCACCTTCAAACTGTATATAACCTTTCTATGCTTTTTATGAAATTTCTGTGCATGCAGATGTATATGTGCCTGACACAAAAGCTGGTAAACCACTCTGGGAAATTTCATTAAATAGAATCCAGTATCCATTTTCATGATAAAAGGGAATCATTTAGAGCCCAAGTGAATTCTTATGTCACCCAGAGAATTGAATTTTGATAGAAGATACTAGGCTGAGGACTCACAAAGCTTTATATTAAGAACAAACATTATTCACCTTATAAAACACATTCACAAACTATCTCATTAGTTCTTTACAACAGACTTAAAGCAAGTAAAATAAGTATTAGATTAGCTTCATCATGCATATGAAGAGATGATAGCCCAGAGGAATTTGACTTGTTCAGAGTAACAGTGAGTGAGTTTACTCACTGGAAAATGATCCTATGTCATCTAACTATACAGCCCCACACATTGATATTTGAGATTTTTTTTCCCAAACCCAAATTCCAACTAGCTTCTTGGAGGCAATGCTAAAGTACTTCGGCATCTAAGAGATCTGGGTCTCAATTGCTGCTGCTGCTGCTGCTGCTAAGTCGCTTCAGTCATGTCCAACTCTGTGAGACCCCATAGACGGCAGCCCACCAGGCTCCCCCGTCCCTGGGATTCTCCAGGCAAGAACACTGGAGTGGGTTCAATTTCTGCTACAAATACCTATTAGCTATGTGAACTTGCATATTTCACTGAGCCTCAGTAATAATCTGGGCCTCAGTTTACAAAATGATACCTACCTCACAAGTTTATTTTGAGAAATAAGAGGCAAGATTCCTCTCACGGCATAAGATGCAAGCCCTCTCATTTTCTTGGATTGCAGCAAAAGGATTTTACATACAGTATCTGTTAGAACATTTCATGAAAGAAAGTGAGTTATTCAGTCCTGTCCGACTCTTTGGGAACCCATGGACTATAGCCCGCCAGGCTTCTCTGTCCATGGAATTCTCCAGGCAAGAATACTGGAGTGGGTAGCCATTCCCTTCTCCAGAGAATCTTCCCAACCCAGGGATCAAACCCAGGTCTCCCACATTGCAGGCATATTCTTTACCATCTGAGCCACCAGGGAAGCCCAAGAAAACCAGAGTAGGTAGCTTATCCCTTCCCTAGGGGGTCTTCCCAAGCCAGGGATCAAACTGAGGTCTCCTACATTGCAGGCGCTGAGCTACCAGAACATTTCAGTTAGGCAATTAGAATGATTTGATGGCAGACTGTCAGATATCATTCAGATTTTAGAAGGTATTTCTGTTCCGAACCCAATGGCTTATCTAATAGCAAATGCTGTTATATTATTAAAAGATGATATCACAAGATGATTATCACAAGATGATGGTGGCCTGGAGCTTGAAAGTTAGAAAGTTAAAAAGCTATTAAAGGAAGCACAGCGAAGAGCAAAGGAAGGGAGGTGATAAGGAAAAAAATGGTTGCCCTGCTTGGTGCTGTTTTTTTCGAACAGCCCAAACTTTGCAGAGAGTGAAACAGATATGGGCAGATAGTGTGTGAAACACTGTTGCTGCTTGGGAAAGAAGGGAGGTTAAGATATTTCTCATGGGTACCATCCTCTGACTCAGGCATTTCAGCTCACGGGGCCATGCCTCCTGGTTCCTTTCTTAGTGTCACATGAAAATGAGCAGAGGGTGGGTCATCAGGAGAGGGCTTTTCAGAAGAGGAAAGCTTCCTTGATGGAGACCTCTAGGCAGTATTGTGGGGGCATGTCTCCACACCAGGCACCCGCCTGGGTGACCTCCGCATATAAACAGTGCCTCCCTGGCCCATTGTAGGAGACCTGAAAGAACAGCCTGCAGTCCAGCCCTTCAGGAGTCCAGCTGAGGCCACAGGAGTCTAAGCCCACTCTGAACACGGAGCCCTTTTCCAGGTTTTCTGTCTCTCATCCTGATTGTTGCCACTGGAAGCAGGTAAGCAGAAATGAAAGGGCCCAGTGAGGGGATGGCCAGCTAATAGTTTGGTCTAGTTTTTAAGAGCACAGACTTCTAATCTAGAGGATAATTGCCTCAGCCGCTGAGCTCAGTGTGACTTCAGGCAATTTAACATCTCTTTGCCTCAGTCTATCAACTTCAAACCTTTACACATGCTTAGAATACTTTTCCCTTCCAAACTTTGCCGATCTAATACCTTGTTGTCAAGTGTTAGCTTGGATAGCACTTCCTCCAGGAGGCTCTGCATGCTTCTGCAGGCAGGATTAGGCAGTCCTCTGGTGGTTCCATCACACCTTCAGTTGGACAGTTCTGCTCAGTACTTGCTCATTGCCTGGTTAGTGTCCCCACCAGACTTTAAGCTCCTCAAGAGAAGAGGTTATCTCTGGTTCACCAGAGTGAATAGTGCCTTGGCAGACAGTGGTCACTTAATATTTGACTGATGAAAGATTGATAAAAAGGCTGGCTAAGTAATAAGTAAGGTAGATCTAGAGACACAGAATTTACAAGCTCTTCTATATGACTTAGCTGATCACTTAAAACTGTTACCCAGACATCTAGGTAATGAGTTGTTCACTTACCCCAGATCTCAACTTAGATCAGGGCCTCCCCTAAAGCCTGGTTGTAGTTTTACCTTATGACCCGGCTTGTCTCTTCACATATCAAATTAGCCAAACTCTTTGCTAATCTGGCTCATATTTGTGGAAGCATTTCTAAAAATATTGTGATTTCTAGAGGAACAAAGTCAGAGGGAGGAAGTGAAATTCAGACTGAGCCACTGCCCTGTGAGATGCAGCAGCAGCACAAGTGCTTTTAGCGGAGAATAGGACAGCCAGGATCCTCTGCATCCCACTCATCCCAAAGGCCATGCTCAATTCAGTTTTCCTCTGCATGTTCATATCTTTTCCTTTCCCTTATTTATTTATTTAGCTGCACCGGGTCTTAGTTGCAGCACGTGGGACCTTTGATCTTCCTTGTGGCATGAGGGATCTTTTCAGTTGGCCTGCGGGGTCTAGTTCTCTGATCAGAGGTGGAACCTGGGCCCCCTGCATTGGTAGTGTGACGTCTTAGCCACTGGACCACTAGGGAACCCCCTAGTTTCCCTTCTAAAACTCCAGATTGGAAATATGTCCATAGAAGAGATTAGGGGTTTGTCCATGTCAGTGATCTATGTCTAGACAGGCCTTACTCATAGGTGGAATGATTCAAAGGCAACTGAAGGTATTCCTGAACAGAAGTTTCTCCCAGCCAGAGAGTGTGTCTCTAATCTAAGTCCAGTCACACACTAGTCCTTTCTGAGCCCCTAACTAAATGTCAGTCATCTGGGAGATGTGTAGGTTAACTTGCTAACAGCTTGGATTGGTTAGTTCACCCTGGATTGGAGACATACTGAGAGCCCAGTGGGAGGCTGCATCACAAACTGTTGGGGGTGAGGAGTTGTTACCTTACAGGCGCCCTGTCTCCTGACCACAAACCTAGGGAGGAAACAGCCGGTACTATATCAGCTTGGAGGACTACTTCAGAAAAAGATGGCTCCGTGGTGGCCCGCTGGGGGATGGTTTAGGGGAAGGGACACGCCATTCCTCCTGATCCCTGGTGCCTCCCCTTCCTCTAGGCCCCTTGTATCTCTGGGGGAAGGGCCACTGTTCCTCCATATCCTACCCCCATCTGCTCCAACGTGTGCCCCCCCTCCACAGAGATCTGAACTTGCTTTCATCAGGGTCAAGTTATTTTGCTCACCGTGAGAAATATGGCTTAGAGAGCAAAAACCCAGTGGAGAGGGCACATGGTGAAGGCAACTCATCCCACTAAAATATTAGCAAT
Source organism: Cephalophus harveyi (assembly GCA_006410635.1). Lineage (NCBI taxonomy): Eukaryota > Metazoa > Chordata > Mammalia > Artiodactyla > Bovidae > Cephalophus > Cephalophus harveyi. The sequence goes on along the minus strand of SJYT01035277.1, from coordinate 25,148 downwards.
TGCATCGGGAAATTCCCTGCTGGGAGGAGCCGCTGAGATGTTTGGGCTCTGAGATTAGGGGAAGTAAAAATCACCAAGGACTGTGGAGGCTGGGGAATGTGGGAGGTGGGGGCCGACAGCACAAGAGCACCCCACCCCTTTGCACCCCACCCAAATGGCCTTCTCAGTGCTGTGTCTGACACCAGTCTCTATAAAAGATGATGTCTGGACAAATAAAAAATCCTAGGCTAATTAAGGTGGTTTGTTTGTTTTTAATTAAGTTCATAGTTTGTAGAACCGTTTTTAAAAAGGTATGATAAAATTAAAATTTAGGATAATCCTTCCCAAGAAGGAGTACTGGAAGATAATAGTAATATTTCTTAGTGGTAAGAATCCATTTTGTAAACAAGTTGTGTTTACATGGATGTTGTTCAATTATTCCACACAACTAGTAAGGGCAAATATATACATTATGCTTAATTCTTTAACTCTGAAATATTATATATTTATTTATATGTTTATATGTATAAGAGAGATTGGGGTGGAGGCTCTGATCCACACATATTTTCTGATTATGGGCAAAGCTGTCTGTTAGGAGAGGAGTGTCAAGAGCCTTAAGTTGAGACAGACATGTAACTGAATTGCAAAGTGGCAACAAACCACTTCTTGGAGATGTCATGGTATAGGGTTTTTCAGATTCACACTGACCTGAGTCTACCAAATACTATTCCTATTCTAATTCATATACATAAAAAGTTCACAGATCAGTGAAAATTTAAAAGGGAGAAATGGCTAAAAGTAACAGTGTAGAGGAGGCATTTTTCAATCTATCTGGACATAATATTTTAATTTTTAATCAATTTTATTGATATATAATTAAAATATAAAATTCACAAATTTTAAGAGTAACTTGGTGAGTTTTGTCAATATATGTAGTTGTGGTATTCACCAGAATCTGGGTATAGAACATTTCTATCACCTCAAAAAGTTTCCTTGTGTCCCTTATATTAATCCCCTTTTCTATTCCCAGCACCTGGCAACCACTGATCCCATCACTAGACTATAGTCCTGCCTTTTCTAGAAGTTCATATAAACAGAATCATACAGTGAGTAGTTTTCTGGCTTCATTCATTTAGCAAGATGCCTTTGAGATTCATCCATATTGTTGCATGTTATCAGTAGCTTATTGTGTTTTTGTTTTGGGGGGATTTTTTATGGCGCATGACTTGTGGAGGAGTCTCAGTTCAAACCCTGACCAGGGATTGAACCCAGGCTACAGAAGTGAAAGCTCAGAATCCTTAACCACTAGGCCACCAGGCAACTCCCCCGAATGGTAGTTTTGAAGAGCAAAAATTTTTAATTTTGAAGTCGTTTTTCACTTTTTATAGATTACGCTTTTTGTATTCTATCTAATAAATCTTTATCTAATCCAAAATCCCAATGATTTTCTCCATTTGAAAAAAAATTTGTATTAGGTTTTAGATCCCATGGTCCACTTCAAGGTAAATATTGAATAAGGTTTCCAGTAATAGGCAAAATACATATTTTTGTTTTACATATAGATTGTTCCAGGATCATTTGTTGAAGAGATTCTCTTTTTCCCACTAAAATATCTTTTTCAAAAATCATTTGATCATATGTGTATAACTGTATTTCTGAATTCTTCAGTGTGTCCCAGTGGCCTATGTGTCTGTATACACCATTACTTCACTGTGGGATTACTGTAGCTTTATTTGTCTTAAAATCACATGATATTAAGTCCTCCAACTTTGTTCTTCTTTTCAAAATTGTTTTGAAAATCTAGCTTCTTTGCTTTTCCATGTAAATTTAGATTCAGCTTGCCAATTTCTACAACAAAACTCTAGTAGGATTTTGACTGAGGTTGCATTGATATTGAGTCTTTTGATTTGTGAGCATGTTTATCTCTGCATTTATTTGGGTTTTCTTTTTCTCAGCAATGTTTTATAATTTTTAGTGTACAGGTCTGCACAGATTTTGTTAAATTTATCTATATTTTCTATTAATACTTTATGCTATTATACATACTTTTAAATTTTATAATTTATCATTGCTTATATATAGAAATACAATTGATTTTTGTGTATTTAATTTTTTATTTGGTAACCTTGCTAAACTCACCTATTCATTCTAGTAACTTTTTAATAGATTCCTTATAATTTTTCATGCAGATAATCATGTTACTTGTGACTAATGAATGACATTCTTACTTCTTTCTTTCGTATCTGTGGCTTTTGCTGCATTTTCTTATTGTACTGGAAAAGATCCCCTGTACAATGTTGAATGGAAGTAGTGACAATGGACACCTTGAAAATGACAACTTTTCAAGGACAAAGCAAGAGGATGACACCCCGCCCTGTGCTCTGGGGGTTTCCCCTACCTGTCAGTCCCAGTAACAGAGCTACATGACCCTGCTTCCATTGGTTCCAGGACACTGTCCTCTCCTGTGTGATGGCATGCTCACGGACCTGCTCCCGCATTCTGGGGCTGAGCCTTGGGACTACAGCCCTGTTCGCTGCTGTGGCCAACACACTGCTCCTGTTTCCTAACTGGGATGTGACCTACCTCTTGAGGGGCCTCATTGGCAGGCATGCCATGCTGGGCTCTGGGCTTTGGGGAGGAGGCCTCATGGTAAGTGTCCAGAGTTCCCTGAGTGTGAATTCCCAAAGTGTCCCCCAGGGGTGGAGCAACAAAGTCAGGGTGAGGGAAGGAGTTTCATAATTTCTTGAAAACAAGTTTGAACTAACAAACTGATTGTGAATCTATTGTAACTCCAAGGGATAGAAGACCCTAGGAAGACTGATCAAAGTTTGCTGGATTTTGGACTAGGTAGGCTGGGTGTGAACGCTGCCGTCCATAGAATCACATCAGGCTAGGATGTGATTCTAGCCTGTGTTTCTGACCCCATTCAAAATTGGGTCCTGACAGTCAAAGCCAAACCCTCTGGGAAATACAGGATAACTAAGTCCATGTGAGATGTCCAACCACTCTGTTACAACCGCCTTAGCTCGCAGTTAGAGATGTAAATTACCTAATCTTTTCTTAACATATATCCCTCTTCTTCCAGGTTCTCACTGCAGCTACCCTGATCTCCCTGATGGGCTGGAGATACGGCTGCTTCAGTAAGATCGGGCCCTGCCGAAGGGTAAGAACCCAATTCTACTCTTCTAAGAGCTAGAATGTCCCCACATTCTACAACTTTAGAGGCAGAGTCAGTTTTGGGGTATGAAGTCAGGTCCTGACCATACTTCTTAAAAGCCCTAAACTCTCGGGCAAAGTTTCTGAACCTGAGGTCCTTCTGTTAAAATGAGAGTTAAGAGAACCAAGTCCAGGGAGTGTTAATGAACCATGTGTAAGTCTACACATTTGTGGGGAGCTGTTCTTTTAAATTTTATTTTATTGAAGTATTGTTATTTACAAAGTCCTGTTAATTTCTACAGTACAGCAAAGTGATTCAGTTATACATGAGCTGTTATTATTAATTTTAGCCTGTTGAACAATAGGGACATGAATTATGTTCTTTGTAGTCATGTATCATTGATGGAAAATTTTCTGGCTATTTTTTTTTTTAGAGCTGAAAGTTTCTCCAGAGATCTGATGACTAGATTCTAATCTAATGTCTCCGTTTCACAGAAAATGAAACTGAGGCCCAGAATAAATGTGCACTATTAATTATATCAGCATCTATATATATTTGACATATCTTAGTACATAAGTGTATAAGGTGTATTGCTCATTCAGCCTCAGACACATAAATCTGTGTCCTTTTTATAGTAAATCTACAGTCTGCTTTGATATCTACAACCCACATGTTGGGAACCCCACTGATTTAGAATTACATGTTAAAGAATGAAATATAAACACCCACACATCTCATTCACTATCTGTTCTCAGTCGTGTATGGTTTTCTCCTAGGCGAGTGGCCCTCAGATTTGAATGCGTGCATCAGAATCCCTGCAGGCTGTGCTAAAACACAGATTGCTGGCACCCCCCACCCAGAGAGTTTCTGACTCCATGGGACTGGGTTGGAGGGAGGAGAATTTGCATTTCTAACAAGTTTCCAGGTGATGTGATGTTGCTGGGACAGGGATCATATCTCCAGAATCACCATCCTAGGCTTATGTCAGACTAATTCATCTTGAATCTTTTAAGAGTCAAAACTTAGTATGCATCTTTCTTTGGCCCCTCCTGAGTTTTAAACCAGCTTGACGTCAGTGGGAAAATGACTTTGATTCTATATAAAAACTATATATGGTTTCTGTATATATATATATATATGTGTGTGTGTGTTTTATTTAAACTTTTAAAATATGTTCTTTTGGAAGGTGAAAAAAAATCTAGTACTCTGAGAAAGAAACCAATTTGGAAGTTAGAATCCTGCCAAGGAAATAAACACGTTGCTATCTTTTGGGAGGGAAATGAGTGGTGCACAGACTAGAAAAGTACAGTGACAGAACTCAAGTCATTTCAGAGTGTAATCTCTGACTTGGTCTCCTCGTCTCTCTGTCTCTGTCTCCCTCCCTCCTTTCCTTTCTTCTTCTCCTTCCTCCCTTCCTTTCTTCCTTTCTTCCTTAATTTGAGAAAGAGAGGAATCATGGATGGAAGCTTGGAACTTTTGAAGAAATATAGCTTTCCCTTAAAAGGGTTGGAGTGGGGCTTGGATAACCAGTCTGACCCTTTAAGCCAAGGACTGAATGACTGCAGTCTGAGTGTACAAGTTTTTGATGCCAATCTGCTGAGAAGCTCTGAAGAGTCCGTTGAGTCAGGCTGAGCTTGCTGTCTGGTCCAGGTGCCAGTGTTTCCCCCTTCCCTCTTCTGTTCCTTCTTTCCCACCCCTTCCTGGCTCTACTCAGTGATCTCTTGTCAACCAACCCTACCTTGGTTATGTTTTCAAAGAGGTGCTGTGGGTAGAATTATCCCCATGACTGGGGAAAGCCTGAGTACCAGAGAAGTGAGACTTGTCCAGATCGACCCACAAGTCACCTAGTCAGTGAGTCATGACCCCATCTCAGGCTCACTGTTTCTTCTCTCCTTGTGTAGATGCTTACTGCTCTGTTGTCAAGTGGCCTGGCTTTGCTTGGAGCCTTGATTTGCTTTATCACTTCTGGAGTAGCCCTGAAAGATGGTCCTTTTTGCATGTTCGATGTCTCACCCTTCAATCAGACACAGGCTTGGAAACATGGTTACCCATTCAAAGACCTGCATAACAGGTAAATGGATGGAAACTTGGATTTGCAGTTTTTCGGAAAGAGAAAGACACATACATGGGCTACAAACCCCTTTTGGTGATGCACTCTAGCATCCTGCTTCTCTGATTCTTAGAAAATTGCAAATACAAAAAGAGTCACCCTCAAAAGTCTAATCCTACGACCTGAGCTGAGGGTGAACCCAGGTTTCTATTGAGGTTGCTTGGACTTTTCTTACTTATTCCAACCCCTGGTCTCCTTATTTTTGGGGACAGGAATTATTTGTATGACCATTCACTCTGGAACTCTGTCTGCCTGGAGCCTTCTAAAGCTGTCGTTTGGCACGTGTGCTTCTTCTCCACCCTTCTGTGCATCAGCCTCCTCCAGATTCTCCTGGTGGTCATTCATTTCATCAACAGCTTCCTGGGCCTTTTCTGCAGCCTCTGTGAGAAGTGACAGGTAATGCCCTCTCATACATGAGTGTTTTCATCATGTGCTGCCTCAAATCTTTCCTGCAAGAAAGGGACGAATTATAAACAAATTTCCCTTTAGGAAGTCATGTGGTAATAATAACAATGATTCCTTGCATATATATTGAATGATAGAATGCATTTTAAATCAATTACTGCAAGATGATATATTAATAGAAGAAATAGTTAAATCATTATTATTGTGTAGGAACTTATAGTCCATGAAATGTCCTCCAGCCATGATCTCATTTCAGCTTCTCAACAGCCCTGTAAAACTGGCCACATGTTAGAAATGAAGTTGAGGCTCCTAGAGGATAATGGACTTGCCGCCCAAAAGCACTTAATTAGGTTCAGGAAAAGTCAGTACTGGAGCCCCTATCTTCCAAATTCAAGTTCACCAGCTTATTAATAAGACTGAATTTTGTGGCTCCCAAATTCATAGGTTGAAGCTGTAGCCTTCAATGTGACTTTGGAGATAGGGAAGCTAACTAAGGCTGAGTGAATGAAAGATGCTCAGTCATGTCTGACTCTCTGTGACCCCATGGACTGTAGCCTTCCAGGTTCCTCTGTCCATGGGGATTCTTCAGGCAAGAATACTGGAGTGGATTGCCATGCCCTCCTCCAGGGGATCTTCCCAAGGGATCAACCCAAGTCTCCTGCATTGCAGGAGAATTCTTTACCAAATGAGCCACCAGGGAAGCCCTAAGCCTTAACTTAGGTTAGATGGGGTCATAAGAGTGGGACCCTAATCCAGTAAGACTGGCATCCTTATAAGAAGAGGATGAGACAACAAGTACATGAAAAGATGCTTAATATTACTAATCATCAGGGAAATGCAAGTACAAACCATGATGAGACATCACCTTATACCTGTTAGAATGGCTATTATCAAAAAGGAAAGAAAGAACAAATGTTAGTGAGGATGTGGAGAAAAAAGAACTTGTGCCCTGTTGATGTGAATGTAAACTGGTGTAACCACTATGGAAAACAGTATGGAGGTTCCTCAAAAAATTAAAAAAAGAACTACCACATGATCCAGCAATACCACTTTGGGGTATCTATTTGAAGCAAAGAGTAACAGTAACTCAAAAAGATATCTGCACCCTCATGTTTGTTGCAGCATTATTTTCAATAGCCAAAACATGAAAACAATTTAAGTGTCTATCAACAGGTGAATGGAGGGCTTTCTTGGTGGCTCAGTGGTAAAGAATATGCTGGTAAATGCAGGAGACACAGGTTTGACTGGAAGATCCCACATGCCCAGGAGCATCTAAGTTCATCGCCACAGCTATTGAGCCTGTGCTCTAGAGCCTGGGAGCCCCAACTATTGAGCCCATGTGCTGCCGCTACTGAAGCCCGGGTGCCCTGGAGCCCGTGTTCTGCAATAAGAGAAGGACCACAATAAGAAGCCGGCACAGTGCAATTAAAGAGTAGCCGCCGCTCACCGCAACTAGAGAAAAGCCCATGCAGCATCAAAGACCCAGCACACAACCAAAAAATAAATAAATAGATGAATGGATAAAGAAGTTATAGTACACACATGCAATGGAATATTCTTCAGACATTAAAAAGAAAGAAAGAAATATTGCCATTTGTGACAACATGGATGGACCTAAGTGAAATAAATCACACAAAGACAAATACCATATGATCTCATTTATATATGGAATTTAAAACAATAGCCACCAAACCAAGTTTACAGATACAGTGACAGATAAGTGGTTGCCAGACATAGGGTTGGGGAGTGAGAGAAATGGATGAAGGGAGTCAAAAGGTACAATCTTCTAATTATAAAATAGTTAAGTCACGGGTATGTAATGTATAACATGTGACTACTAATAATATGTAGTGCATAAAGTTGCTAAGAGAATAGATCTTTAAAAAAAATTTTGTAACTTATAGTGCCAATGTTAATTAGAATTATTGTGGTGACCATTTTGCAATATATACAAATATCAAATCGTTATGTTGTACAGTTGAAACAAATATAATGTCATATGTCAATTATACTATGAAAATGACAATGTAGTATATTTCCAGAATAAAAGCATGATTAAGCTTCAGAAAGTTTCAGTTCAGTTCAGTCACTCAGTCGTGTCTGACTCATTGTGACCCCATGAATCGCAGCACACCAGGCCTCCCTGTCCATCACCAACTCCCAGAGTTCACCCAGACTCGCGTCCATCGAGTCGGTGATGCCATCCAGCCATCTCATCCTCGGTTGTCCCCTTCTCCTCCTGCCCCTTCTGATTTCGGTGTTGACCATCTGGTGATGTCCATGTGTAGAGTCTTCTCTTGTGTTGTTGGAAGAGGGTGTTTGCTATGACCAGTGCATTTTCTTGGCAAAACTCTATTAGTCTTTGCCCTGCTTCATTCCGCATTCCAAGGCCAAATTTGCCTGTTACTCCAGGTATTTCTTGACTTCCTACTTTTGCATTCCAGTCCCCTATAATGAAAAGGACATCGTTTTTGGGTGTTAGTTCTAAAAGGACTTGTAGGTCTTCACAGAACCATTCAACTTCGGCTTCTTCAGCGTTACTGGTTGGGGCATAGACTTGGATTACCATAATATTGAATGGTTTGCCTTGGAGACGAACAGAGATCATTCTGTCATTTTTGAGATTGCATCCAAGTACTGCATTTCGGACTCTTTTGTTGACCATGATGGCTACTCCATTTCTTCTGAGGGATTCCTGCCTGCAGTAGTAGATATAATGGTCATCTGAGTTAAATTCACCCATTCCAGTCCATTTTAGTTCGCTGATTCCTAGAATGTTGACGTTCACTCTTGCCATCTCTTGTTTGACCACTTCCAATTTCCCTTGATTCACGGACCTGACATTCCAGGTTCCTATGCAATATTGCTCTTTACAGCATTCGACCTTGCTTCTATCACCAGACACATCCACAGCTGCATATTGTTTTTGCTTTGGCTCCATCCCTTCATTCTTTCTGGAGTTATTTCTCCACTGATCTCCAGTAGCATGTTGGGCACCTACTGACCTGGGGAGTTCCTCTTTCAGTATCCTATCATTTTGCCTTTTCATACTGTTCATAGGGTTCTCAAGGCAAGAATACTGAAGTGGGTTTGCCATTCCCTTCTCCAGTGGACCACATTCTGTCAGACCTTTCCACCATGACCCGCCCATCTTGGGTTGCCCTGCGGGCATGGCTGAGTTTCATTGAGTTAGACAAGGCTGTGGTCCTAGAGTGATTAGATTGACTAGTTTTCTGAGTATGGTTTCAGTGTGTCTGCCCTCTGATGCCCTCTTGCAACACCTACCATCTTACTTGGGTTTCACTTACCTTGGGCGTGGGATATCTCTTCATGGCTGCTCCAGCAAAGCGCAGCCGCTGCTCCTTACCTTGGACGAAGGGTATCTCCTCACATCTGCCCTTCCTGACCTTCAACGTGGGATAGCTCCTCTAGGCCCGACTGTGCCCAAGCAGCCACCGCTCCCTGGACATGGGGTTGCTCCTCCCGGCCGCCGACCCTGGCCTCGGGCGTGGGGTTGCTCTTCCCGGCTGCTGCCCCTGGCCTCGGGTGCGGGAGGAAAAAATCCTAATGATTTTCTTCATAAAGTCTGAAAAGGCATTTGATAAAATTCAATATACATTCTTTACATCCTTTTTCTTTTCTTAATTAAAAAAAATATTTATTTGACTGCACTGAATCTTAGCTACAATCTGAGGATCTTTGTTGTGACATGCATATTCTTAATTGCGGCATGCAGGATGCAGTTCACTGACCAGGGATCGAACCCTGGCCCCCTGTATTGGGAACATAGAGTCTTAGCCACTGGACAATCATGGAAGCCCCTCAACATACACTCTTAATAAAACTCAAGAAAATTAAAAGACAGCTCCCTCTTTATCATAATACAACATAACTATCTCAACTTAAAAGTCGGCATCATGCTTAATGGAGGAATACTAAAAGCAATCTCACTAAAGTTCCAAATAGATGATAGTGAGTATCATTATCATTTAATATGGTTCTTGAGGTATTAGCCCAAGCAAGTATTCGAAGGGAAATTAATAGATATAAAATAGGAAAGATGATGAAAGTGAAAGAGGTATTAGTGCAAGCAAGTATTCAAAGGGAAATTAACAGATATAAAATAGGAAAGATGGTGAAGTTCTCATTACATTTGGAGAATATGATTGCACATCTAGAGCACTCAAATTATATTACAAAGAATAAGAATTTCACACATTTAGGTAGAAAATAAATATACAGAATGAAAAATCTTCATGTATACAAATAACAAACAGTTAACAGACATGGAAATTGGGAAATTCAATTTATATTAAAAATAAAAAGAAAAAAAAACCTAGCTACCAACATAACAAGAATGTGAAACACTTTTTTTATCTTTTAGTTTCTCTTTATTTACTTACTTTTTGGCTGCAGCATACCAATGTGGCTGTGAGAAACTCATTTCCTGTCCAGGGAGAAAACCTAGGCCCTTGACAGTGAAAGTGAGGAGTCCTAACCACTGGATCATCAGAGAAGTCCCAAGAAAGTGAAATATTTATTGAAGAGAACTTAAAAATATTACTGGACACAAACTTGCATATAAATGCATACCATGAACTTCAATAGGAAGACTTAACATCATAAAATATGAATGCCCTTTAATCTATAAATTTAACAAGATTAATAAAGTCACCAATGACATTTGGTGGAAAAGGATATGGAATTAGATAAGCTGGTTCTAAAGTTCACATGAAAAATGAACAATCTAGGATAGCCAGGAAACTTCTGAAGGAGAAGGCAATGAGGTGGGACTATACTAGATATTAAAAGCTAATGTAAAACTACAATAATTAAAACAGTGTGTACACTAAATGGAGTCCAGAGATAGAACTAAATATTTTTGAGTATTTAGTATATGCTAAAAAAATATGTGGGAAAAAAAGAAAGTAGATGATAAACCAGATCTGTCTCTCCATGGGAGCACAGAGGAAAAGGCTAAGTGAGGACACAGCCAGAAGTTAACCATCTGCAAGACAAGGAGAAAGGTCTCAGTCGAAATCAACCTTGTTGGCACCTTGATCTTGGATTTCTAGCTTTCAGAAAGTAAATTTCCATTGTTTAAGTCACCCAGTCTGTGGTATTTTCTTATGGCAGCCTGAGTTGACTAATCCACCAGTGTTCAGTGCATTTCAGTAAGTTGTATACACTGAGTACCCACTGTGTGCTCTATGCCTGAGGCATGATTCTTGCCTTTGGGCCTGTCCCTGTCCTTGAAGAGCTCATAGTCAGGTTAGGGAAACACATCGACTAATACTTTGAATGTCATATGGTAAGGACAATTTTAGAGGTCAACCCAGGAGTAATGAGAGATTGAGGCAATCTGTCAAGAGATGAAGGAAGGCTTCAGTCATGTCTGAACTGATTAGCCCATTAAAGAGTGAAGGGAGCGTTTCCTCAGCTGAGGAAAGAGAAGGCTCAAAAACATGGAGGTGAGACACATGATGGTGAGGGTGGAGACCTGTGATGCCACCGCTCCTTCAATGTGAAACCTAGAAAGCAGACCTCCCTGTCTCCCATTTTGGGACCTTTGGTCAGTATGATACTGGCCGAGTTTCTTCTCTTAGTTTTTGAAGCTGACAGGATAATGCAGCTTTCTAAAACAGGACCAGGATTGGTGCACTCATAAGCAGAAAATGCATCCTAAGTCTGCTCCTTCCTGACTTTTGCCCTGGAGCAGCAGTGTGGTGAGGCTGGGGGATCGACAGTTATGGATTAAAGCAGGACACTGCAAAAAATTTCTGTAAAGGCTCAGCTAATATTTCAGACTTTGAGAGCCATATGGTTTCTATTTGCAACTGCTTCCTTCTGCCAATACAGCAGAATGCCAATCTACTGGCTGGGCTGTGGTGAAGGAAACTACAGCATTTACTGCAAAGTCACAATATTCATATTCCCCAATGGTTTTCAGGGCAACATTATGGGTGAGGGCTCCAGGGTAATTGATCAGCTCCTGAAACTTCTGACTGGTTCTTGGTGAGGTAACAGGGCAAAATTACAGGAATCTCAAACATCAAAACTCTGGCTCTAGGCAGTCTATGGTCTAGTGTTTGTGGTCAGCGGTTTCTATCTAGTAAGATCCTGATTTTTGTAAAAACAATTTAAGAACGTGCATCAGATGGTTATCTATACTCCTCAAGGAAAAAAAAAAAAATCCCTGTAACTTTTAATAGCTGACCTATTATTTATTATTCGGAGAAGGCAATGGCATCCCACTCCAGTACTCTTGCCTGAAAACTCCCATGGACGGAGGAGCCTGGTAGGCTGCTGTCCATGGGGTCGCTGGGTCAGACACGACTGAGTGACTTCACTTTCACGCATTGGAGAAGGAAATGGCAACCCACTCCAGTGTTCTTGCCTGGAGAATCCCAGGGATGGCGGAGCCCAAATGGGCTGCCATCTGTGGGGTCGCACAGAGTAGGACACGACTGAAGTGACTTAGCAGTAGCAGCATTATTTATTATTACTTTCTCTTTAACTCGGAAAGGCCTAGGAGGCGAAAGATTTTTTCACATGCAAAAAGTCAGGAATGCATGAGATCTGTCACTGAAACCGCTAACCCTGCCCTGCTCCAGCTCAGTTTCCCTTGCCGCATACTACCTGTGTACCCCTGGGCCTCTACGGACCTCAGGCTCTGTGTCACTTCCTAAGATTGAGACGCCTCTGGAAGTGGTTTGTAAATCGGACAAAAAGAGCCCAGTCTTCGCCAAAGTTATGCCCATTGTACCCCCACACACTTCTGGTCCAGCATCCGATGCGCAGGCGCAAGGGGGAGGGCGGCGAGAGCACGCTAAGAAGGGCGGGTCCCACGGTGCAGAGCGTGGGTCCGGTGCACGCAGGGTCAAAGGCGGCGCTGTCGCCCTGGAAACGGCTTACCAGCTGCCCGCGGCCACCGACTCAGCTTTCTTTGCGGAAAACGCGGGGCCAAGAAGCTGAGGCTATGTCGGTTGCCGCCTCCTTCCCTAAGCGCACGTCCTTCACTATGCGCGCGTCGTTTGCTGCAGCTGACGGCTTGCCTGAAACTGAGAACAACGCTGGGGAGCCGGAGAATACCTATATTCTGCGGCCCATTTTCCAGCAAAGGCGGGTAGAAGACGGGTTGTGGCGGAGGCGACCCTCGAGACTCCTGCCGGCCCCAGGCAGAGCTCGCCTAATAGCTAGGGTGTCTGGAAGGAGCGCGGCCGGTGGGGG
>SJYT01035276.1:191439-221559 GCA_006410635.1 Cephalophus harveyi | reverse complement strand
ATGACTTAGCACCTGAGAGCAGACTTTTAAAAAGAGTAGCATTGACATATATATACACTACCATGTGTAAAATAGCTAGCTAGTGGGATGCTATATAACACAGGGAGCTCTGCTCAGAGCTCTTTGATGAGCTAGGGATGGTGTGGGGACATTAACAGATGGTGCCAGTCAGGCTCTCTTGCTCCACGCTTTCGTGCCCTCTCACCCCATGTTCTGTAAACAATGACTTTGCACATCATAAGGTTTATGTAAGAGCTGAGATTATTTATAGTACTGTGTATGCCCATCACAAAGTACTCATTTGGTCACAGGCTACTCTGAGTGGTAGCCCTGTATGAGCTTTATCATGAAAGCCCTGACTGCTGCTGCACTGGGACTGTGCTGGAGTGACATCATGATTAGGTTATATGAGGTTATGTTATGGCTACGTTATGGCTGTGTTATGATTTTGTTATGGTTGCTGCTTTGGCTGCTGGGTCAGCCAGGAGAGAAGCTGTGTTATGGCTGCCACGCCAGTCAGGAGAGAATAGATGCGTCTGTAGTTCCTACGGCTGGTCACATTTTCTTCCAGCCTCTTAGCTCATGTCTTGCCTACCATTGGTTCAGCAAACAGTGCACACAGTGAGATACAGAGAGATAACTGGCACTGTGAGCAGGAGCAGCAATACAGATGGGATGGAGAGATGGGAGGGAGGCTCAAGAGGGATGAGATATATGTATAGATATATAGCTGATTCACATTGTGATATACCAGAAACTAAACTAGCTTTAAAGTAGTTACACTCCAAATAAAAACATTTTTTAAGATGTTAGAATTGAAAATTTTCACAGAAAAGGTCTAGAAAAAAGCTGTAAAATAGTAGAAACATATTAACTTAAAAGGAAAAGATTTATTTTGAAGCTGATTTTTTTTTCTTCTTTTTTTCTGGAGCATAACTGGGATACTGTCTCATTGGAAGACATTTACAAGGTAATGTATTGTTTTTTCCTTCTCTCAGAGTCAGTCTACAAGATGTCACAATGAATTTGTGTATTTCTCAGCTATTTCCATTTAAAGTTCTTCTGGTATATAAATGGAATGGAAGGAATTGTATCCTTTGTCTCCTCTCCACAATCCTTTTTTTTTTTTTTTTTTATTGAAGCAACAGAATTAGACAGTGGTGATGGGGTTGGAAATGGTATTCCTCTTGGTGTTCAAGGTAAATTTCAGGGAATTTATAGAATTAGACATATATAATGTAGTTGCATTATCTTTTAGTCTATTTTCTCTATGCAATCACTGAGAAATAAATTTGTTTAAAACAACACTGGAAATGTTTTGAAAAATGCAAGGAAACCATCAAAACAGGAGTGGTCCTCACGTGGATGCTGTCAGCTCTGACTGCTTAGTCCACTTTGGGATTATAACCTACTGCTTAGGGTCTTATCACTGACTCGATGGACATGAGTTTGAGCAAACTCCGGGAGATAGTGAAGGACAGGAAAGCCTGACATGATGCAGTTCATGGGTCACAAAGAGTTAGACACAACTTAGTGACTGAACAGCAACAATTATCAACTTACATTTAGACTTTATGATCTGTCTGCACTGTATGCATTTTATTTAAGGGATACTTTACACATTTGAGTATTGTGTATCCTTTATAGATATAACAAAAATGTTCTGAATAGCATTTTTATTTCTAAATTAGAATCTGAAAAGTACATCTCAGTATAACTAAAATTAACTGAAGACTCTATCTTTTGATAATATTATGTCATAGTGCAAACTGTTTGTGGAGAATATTGTCTAGCATATGTGTGTCAAGGTAAATGCATCAAAGTGTTCCATCAGACAAAGGCAATTAGGAATAGTAATATAATTCTTTGTTGAATATTTACAATGATCTTAGATTTCAAGAAGGGTTATAGAAAAAAATGAAGAAAAAACACATTTAACTTTGCTTTTCTGATAATTTTCAGCTTATTTAGGGTAAATATTATTAAAAATGCTCTGTTTAGAAAAAAATACCTACAACTCCTAAAGGGTTTTTATTTTTATTTTATTTTTTTCCTGTGAGAAATGGAGTTTACTGAGATATTCTGCATGAGTCAGAGTCAGTAAAGTTAGCTGTTGTAATAAGCAACCTTGAAGTGACAGTGGCTTAGCATGTCAAGCTAGTATATTTATTTCAGGTTTGTATAAAGTCCACAGTGGGATGAGCTTCGCCCAGTGTCTCCTTAGGGAGATGTCCTCTGAGAGGAGTGTTGGGTACTTGGTATCCTTGCATCCTTCCTTCTTCTCCAACTCAGAGTCCTTATCCTTCTAGGTGAGCTGACTAGAGAGACAACATGAGTGACCAGGAGGATGCTTTAGGCTGGGCCTGGAGATGCAAGGGGTGCTACTTTTCCCCTTGTAAAACATGGGCCCAGAGTTACCATGCACTTCCACCAAGATACAAGGAAGTTTAGGGGGTGTGGAATATTGTGAGTTAAAAAGTTGAAGGGAAATGGATAAGTGCGTGTGTGTGTGTGTACACATGTGTGTGTGTGCATGTGTATGCATGTATGTGTGTGGGCATATGTGTGTCTATATGTGTGTAACAATTTCCAGATTTTAAAGTCGTCTTAGTAAAATGTCTCTAACATATATAATAGCATTTCTTGACAATCATAATAGTTTTGATAAAAGCAACTAAATTATTTTAGAAGAAAAATTAATTTGTACTGAGTATATATACATATATAACATAATATAATTTATACTGGAGTTGCAAAGACATGACTAAGCACACATAAACACACACACATATAATTTAGGATATTCAGGATATTTTGTGTGGTTTTATGTACAAAGTTACTATTTGGATATCATACATATTGGCTCAGCAGTAAAGAATACGCCTGCAATAGAGGAGACCCGGGTTTGATCGCTGGGTCGGAAAGATCTTCTGGAGGAGGGCATGGCAACCCATTCCAGTATTCTTGCATGGAGAATCCCATGGACACGGGAGCATGACAGGCTACAGCACATAGGGTCACACAGAGTAGGACATGACTGAAATGACTAAGCAGCAACATGTATGACTCCATCCATTCTAAGAATGAAGTAAGTGCACATACTCATAAATAACACCCACAAAGCAAATTGAAGTAAAAATCACTTCTCAATTCTGGCCAAAATCGCCAAAAGAGAAAAAAAAAAAAAAATTTTTTTTCTTTTATTGAAGCAACAGAATTAGACAGTGGTGATGGGGCTGGAAATGGTATTCCTCTTGGTGTTCAAGGTAAATTTCAGGGAATTTATAGAATTAGACATATATAATGTAGTTGCATTATCTTTTAGTCTATTTTCTCTATGAAATCACTGAGAAATAAATTTGTTTAAAATAGCACTGGAAATGTTTTGAAAAATGCAAGGAAACCATCAAAACAGGAGTGGTCCTCACATGGATGCTGTCAGCTCTGACTGCTTAGTCCACTTTTGGATTATAACCTACCGCTTAGGGTCTTATCACTGACTCGATAGACATGAGTTTGAGCAAACTCTGGGAGATAGTGAAGGACAGGAAAGCCTGGCATGATGCAGTTCATGGGGTCACAAAGAGTTAGACACAACTTAGTGACTGAACAGCAACAATTATCAACTTACATTTAGACTTTATGATCTGTCTGCACTGTATGCATTTTATTTAAGGGATACTTTATGCATTTGAGTATTGTATATCCTTTATAGATATAACAAAAATGTTCTCAATAGCATTTTTATTTCTAAATTAGGATCTGAAAATTATATCTCAGTATAACTAAAATTAACTGAAGACTCTATCTTTTGATTATATTATGTCATAAAGTTAGTTAATTATAATTTTCCTAGTGCAAACTCTTTGTGGAGAATATTGTCTAGCATATGTGTGTCAAGGTAAATGCATCAAAGTGTTCTATCAGACAAAGACAATTAGGAATAGTAATATAATTCTTTGTTGAATATTTACAATGATCTTAGATTTCAAGAAAGCTTATAGGAAAAAATGAAGAAAAAACACATTTAACTTTGCTTTTCTGACAATTTTCAGCTTATTTAGGGTAAATATTATTAAAAATGCTCTGTTTAGAAAAAAATACCTACAAATCCTAAAGGGTTTTTATTTCTATTTTTTTCCTGTGAGAAATGGAGTTTACTGAGATTCAACCCCAGGCCTGTCTCTTATACACATCTAGGAAAAAATGAAGAAAAAACACATTTAACTTTGCTTTTCTGACAATTTTCAGCTTATTTAGGGTAAATATTATTAAAAATGCTCTGTTTAGAAAAAAATACCTACAAATCCTAAAGGGTTTTTATTTCTATTTTTTTCCTGTGAGAAATGGAGTTTACTGAGATATTCTGCATGAGTCAGATTCAGTAAAGTTAGCTGTTGTAATAAGCAACCTTGAAGTGACAGTGGCTTAGCATGTCAAGCTAGTATATTTATTTCATGTTTGTATAAAGTCCACAGTGGGATGAGCTTCGCCCAGTGTCTCCTTAGGGAGATGTACTCTGAGAGGGGTGTTGGGTACTTGGTATCCTTGCATCCTTCCTTCTTCAACTCAGAGTCCTTATCCGTCTAGGTGAGCTGACTAGTGAGACAACATGAGTGACCAGTAGGATGCTTTAGGCTGGGCCTGGAGATGCAAGGGGTGCTACTTTTCCCCTTGTAAAACATGGGCCCAGAGCTACCATGCACTTCCACCAAGATACAAGGAAGTCTAGGGGGTGTGGAATATTGTGAGTTAAAAAGTTGAAGGGAAATGGATATGTGTGTGTGAGTGTACACATGTGTGTGTGTGCATGTGTATGCATGTATGTGTGTGGGCATATGTGTGTCTATATGTGTGTAACAATTTCCAGATTTTAAAGTCGTCTTAGTAAAATGTCTCTAACATATATAATAGCATTTCTTGACAATCATAATAGTTTTGATAAAAGCAACTAAATTATTTTAGAAGAAAAATTAATTTGTACTGAGTATATATACATATATAACATAATATAATTTATACTGGAGTTGCAAAGACATGACTAAGCACACATAAACACACACACATATAATTTAGGATATTCAGGATATTTTGTGTGGTTTTATGTACAAAGTTACTATTTGGATATCATACATATTGGCTCAGCAGTAAAGAATACGCCTGCAATAGAGGAGACCCGGGTTTGATCGCTGGGTCGGAAAGATCTTCTGGAGGAGGGCATGGCAACCCATTCCAGTATTCTTGCATGGAGAATCCCATGGACACGGGAGCATGACAGGCTACAGCACATAGGGTCACACAGAGTAGGACATGACTGAAATGACTAAGCAGCAACATGTATGACTCCATCCATTCTAAGAATGAAGTAAGTGCACATACTCATAAATAACACCCACAAAGCAAATTGAAGTAAAAATCACTTCTCAANAGGATGCTTTAGGCTGGGCCTGGAGATGCAAGGGGTGCTACTTTTCCCCTTGTAAAACATGGGCCCAGAGTTACCATGCACTTCCACCAAGATACAAGGAAGTTTAGGGGGTGTGGAATATTGTGAGTTAAAAAGTTGAAGGGAAATGGATAAGTGCGTGTGTGTGTGTGTACACATGTGTGTGTGTGCATGTGTATGCATGTATGTGTGTGGGCATATGTGTGTCTATATGTGTGTAACAATTTCCAGATTTTAAAGTCGTCTTAGTAAAATGTCTCTAACATATATAATAGCATTTCTTGACAATCATAATAGTTTTGATAAAAGCAACTAAATTATTTTAGAAGAAAAATTAATTTGTACTGAGTATATATACATATATAACATAATATAATTTATACTGGAGTTGCAAAGACATGACTAAGCACACATAAACACACACACATATAATTTAGGATATTCAGGATATTTTGTGTGGTTTTATGTACAAAGTTACTATTTGGATATCATACATATTGGCTCAGCAGTAAAGAATACGCCTGCAATAGAGGAGACCCGGGTTTGATCGCTGGGTCGGAAAGATCTTCTGGAGGAGGGCATGGCAACCCATTCCAGTATTCTTGCATGGAGAATCCCATGGACACGGGAGCATGACAGGCTACAGCACATAGGGTCACACAGAGTAGGACATGACTGAAATGACTAAGCAGCAACATGTATGACTCCATCCATTCTAAGAATGAAGTAAGTGCACATACTCATAAATAACACCCACAAAGCAAATTGAAGTAAAAATCACTTCTCAATTCTGGCCAAAATCGCCAAAAGAGAAAAAAAAAAAAAAAATCAAGAGTTTTTTCAGTAAACACACATAATCTCTTCACTATTGGGATTTATTTTAAAAATGACTTGTTTTCTGTTATGATCATAATCAGAAGCCTGTAACAACTAAGTCGAAAAATAATAATGATCAAAGTCAGGAAGTGACCTGTGACTCCAGTGTAGTCCCCAGACCAATGCTCCTTGTAATGCCATTAAAATCTTTTCACAGGGATCCCCAGCCTCTTGGGGACTTTATGCCCAACTTTACTGACCTTGGGGTCTATATAGAGACCACTGAAGAGGAAAAGCCACTGTTTAGCCAAACACACACACACACACACACACACGCACGCACAGACACACACACACACTGCCCTTCATGATCTCTGACACAGCTTAGTCTCCTGTGCTCTGCGTCTCTCCCTCTTTAGGGAGTTTGCTAATTCAATTCTGCTCCTTCTCACTCCCCTAATTATTTCTTCACCACTGCTTTTCCACACATCCGGGTATTTCACGTGGTCCTTCCCCTCTGTGTACCTCCAGGCTATCACACAGTGTCTTCTTTGCGCCACAGTCAGATCACTTGCAAGGCGTCTTGATTTTATTTTTTCCCCATGCGATTTTGACTTTTCTTTTTCAGTTGCTCTTTAACTGTACTTTCATCCTCCTTCCTCCCCTCGCTGAAACACACTTCCCCAGGTTGACTTTGTCTCCCTCTGGTTTCTACGCCAGGTTTTCTGTCTGTTCTCGTAGTCTGGGACCATTCTGTCTGTGGAACAGCTCCCTCATCCTATCTCTACTCCAGAGACAAGAGCCTGTGGTTATTGTCAGATGTCAGATGATGCCTGTTGGGCTCCTCCACATCACCATGAATTCTCAGGACCAGAGCGGATGTTGCGTTTCACCCCCAGAGCTTAGGCCTCCTCGGACCTCTGGCTCTTTCAAAGATGTCTCTATGCTCTCACTCACCAAGGCACAAGCCTTTGATCGTTTATGACATTTTGGGCCATGACCACACAATTGAAAAATCCACAGGGCCTTTCGATTCCACGTAAACCACAATGTTTTGCACGTCTTCATAAATTGCTTTCTCGCCTGCAAGGCTTTCTGCTCTAATCCACTGGAAACATCAGTGCCCAGTGTTATTTTTTAGTCACCAGGTCTCAAGGACACTCAGTCACCTCACTGAGTGCCTGGAATCACATAAAGTTTCTCCAAGGTGGTCTCTGTCTCCTTTTCCAGCCTCGTACCCCGCTGATCTCCAGTGAATATCCAATAATCCAGTTAAACTCCACTACCAGTGTGCCCCTGTCACTTTCCTCTGAGACATTACTCACGCTCCATCCATCTCCAGGAATGCCTTCTATCACCTTCTCCCTCCCAGACATCACATCAATTCTACTTAGGCCTAGACACAACCAGTTCAAATTTCACCTCCTACCAAGTTGTCTCTTCTAATCCTTTCAACCATTTTAAAACCCCTATATAATGGCAGTTCGCCTATTCTGACTTTTATTTCAGATAAAATGCTCCAACTACATATATTATAAGCTTCTTGAGCGACTATTATTCTATTTGCATCTGTGGTATTAGGTAAAGGAGACTGAACACAGTAATTTTTCAGTAAATATTTGCTGAATCTAAAAACCTTTCAAATTTTCAATCAAATTTGATTTCAAATCTAGAATTTAGGTAATATAGAAGCTTGAATAGTTTCTGAAACTTAAAAAAAAAAACCTGATTAATTAATTAAGCACTAGAAGGTTTTTCAATAAGTTTAAATCACATGAAAAAATGGGTAAGAATTAAAGAGGAAATCTAAAGAACAAAATGAATTGAAAAATTCCATAAAAACTATAAGTATCTAAAAGGCAGAAGATGTGGATAAAAAAGTTTAGAAATAAGAAAAATATCTTTTCTTTTTTAATGTTACCAGAAATGTGATGCCTTTGATAGTTTTTAGTATTGCTGAGAGATATTAAAACCATAAAATATGTAAGTGTCCTTTTTCTGCTTTGATATATTTCCTTTTATAGGCCTTTAATAGATTTGCTGCCAAGAAAACCTGTGATGTTTAGGGTCAGGGGTTTATTTAGAATCTTAAAAACAGGTAATCTTGGATGAATCCCCAAATTAGCATTCACCACTGAGTTTCCAGTGCCTAGAATAAAAATATCACATCTGATTCAAAAGTTTGGGAAGTTCTAAAGGGTTGAAAAATTTTTGATAATAATAATCATGAGGAGCTAATGAAAGTTGCATTAGTGGTAGAGTGTAACATGATTCCTTCAATAAATGTCAGCGTATTTGAATACAGATTTTTTATTTTCCTTAAAAACATTTGGGTTTGAACAATCCATCATAGTGTCAGCAAGACCCTGCCTTACACGTTTGCATGATCCAAACATCACTCATACCTGAGTCCTATCACGTCATTGCTTAGAAGTGAAAGCAACCAACCACAAAGATGACAGTGTTTAAAATTTTAAGGCAAAAATAAATGTTCTGAATAATACAATAGAATCTTCTATAAAAACAATTATTTACGCTACATAGAAATAACCCCACCAGGTTTAAGATCTTCTATGTAAAAATACAACTTAGATATTTCATGATTATAGATACGTGTAGCAAAGAAAGTGAAAGTGTTAGGCACTCGGTCATGTCCCACTCTTTGTGACCCCATGGACTGCAGTCCTCCAGACTGCTTGGTCCATGGGATTTCCCAGCAAGGATACTGGAGTGGGTTGCCATTTCATCCACCAGGAGATCTTCCCAACTCAGGGACTGAACACTCGTCTTCTGCACTGAGGCAGATTCCTTACCATCTGAGCCACCAGGGAAGTCCAAGTATAACAACACCTATTTGAAAAATATTAAAAATGAACCATTCTGTGGAAGCTGACGTATCTCCAGTTCCCAGAGCACTTGAGTTGGGCAGGATGAACAAAGTATCAAAGATACTAAATTTATGTCTCTAACATTCAAGAGAGCAAGTAAATCCCAGTAGGAGTTAGCTTTTGACTCACCTACTTCTTACCCTAAGTTATTCAAGGTGTTTCACCTCATTTCATTTCTTTTGCTTGCATGTATGTATGCATGTGTACTCGGCCATGTCCAACTCTATGTGACCACATGGACTGTAGCCCACCAGACTCCTCTCTTCATGGGACTTTCCAGGCAAGAATACTGGAACCAATACAATATTGTAAAGTACAAAAAAAAAAAAAAAAAAACTGGAGTGGGTTGCCATTTCCTACTCTGGGGGATCTTCTCAACCCAGGAATTGAACCTGCATTTCTAGCATCTCCTGAATTGGCAAGTGGATTCTTCACTACTGAACCATAATGCATAATTTGTTTTGAGATTTTTTGAAGGTATTTCAAACCAAATGTTATGGAGATTTTTTCAAGACATTTCATTTTTCTTGATTTTTACATTTATAAACATTTTAACCTTTAAACATTTCCCCAGAACCTTCCTTCTTCTCCACTTAGAAACAAAAGCATAGACTATTTCCTATCATGGGCTCTGCCCTCTGCTACCAGGTCCAGAGGACTGGCAGGATACAAGTGATGCATATTTACAGCACAAATTTGGAATTACACTTTTAAAAATATTTATTTATTGAGGTATAGTTGATTTACAATGTTGCATTAGCTTGTGTTGTGCAGCAAAGTGATTGATTTATATATATATATATATATACACATATATATATACACACACACACACTCTTTTTTATATCCTTTTCCATTGTATGTTATTATAAGATATTGAGTATGTTCCCTGTGCTATACAGTAGGTCCTTGTCGTTTATATATTTATATATAGTAGCATGTATCTAACCCTAAATTATTTATTTTTCCATCCCACCACACCCTGCTATCCCCTTTGGTTGAAAAATGATACAGGTGACCTTATTTACAAAACATAAATCGATTCACAGACATAGAAAACATTTAAAGCCTTTTCTCCAATAGTAATATTTGAAGGTCTCCAATACTTTTTTTTTTCTTTGACAGACTGGATAAATCAAAGCAAAAAAAAAAAAATATTTAATTGCTGCTTCTTGTTCCTACTCTATAAAACCCAGTGAATAATTCAGGATTCAGGAACTGTATGAAATACGTAGAGAATTGAAGATCAGATCATTTCAAAAGAAATGATCCAACAAACACTTCTTTCTCAGGGCTGAAATAGCTCATTTATAAATTGCATGTTTTTTAAAGACTGGCTAAACCAAGAACTTGATCTATCAGTTTTGAAACCTGCCCCAAGCCACAAACACAAAAGCAGAGGATCTCAGCCCAGGAATGAGGTCCGCTTTGCACCTGGCAGGGCGCCTAGTGGGAGCTTCAAAGAGTGAAGGGAGCTGCTTTCAGGCTGCAGGGAGGATGAGCCAACTCAATAAAGCCATTTTTTAAACTTAAAAAAAAAAAACAAAAAAACTTTCACTGAAGCTCTAAAGACTTCCATGGTTCTCTCAGGTGCTGAAGCCTGGGAAAAATTTTTAATTGACTTTAATTAAAACCTTGCGTGCTCTATGAGCTACACGAGGGGGAAAAAAAAAAACAGGACATTTTCCTTCCTTCCCCGCTCTTCATCTTCGCTCAATGTTATTTTTTTGTGCTGAGATTGTATAGCTTACTTAACAAAGATCTTCCCTTTTCAGGTACAACTGAGATACTTGCTGAATTATCACTGAAGAAGAATCTGGAATTCTTAAAATAAAAGCTGAAAGGCAAACAAATGACAGGTAGGAAAAGAAAGCAGATTCTTCTATGAATTCATCAAAGAAATACTCAGATAACAAATAAGTTATGTATCTTTAGCACAGGGTAAAGCTTATACTCTTGGCCAGGCAAGCCCATTACAATTTTTTATAGGAGACCTTGGTGATCTGTACCCTACAATCCAGAACATTGGCCAAAAGGTAAGATATGTAGCAGGCATCCTAAAGTATACCATTTTATGAAATAATGCAAACTACACCCGCAGAAGGGGCTTGCCAGGTGGCTCAGTGGTACAGAATCCTTCTGCCAGTGTAGGAGTAAGCAAGATGTAGGTTTGTTCCCTGGGTTGGGAAAATCCCCTGGAGAAGGAAATGGCAGCCCTCTCCAGTGTTCTTGCCTGAAAAATCCCATGTACAGAGAAGCCTGGCAGGCTACAGTCCATGGAGTCACAAGGAGTCAGACACGATTGAGTGACTGAGCATGCATGCACATACCCTCATAAAGAAATAACTGTGCTAGAATGACCAAAGTTGTACCAAAAAAAAAAAAATCGGACAATACCATAATTAAACACCAGAAGCAGAAAAGGAATCAGAAATTGAAAACATAAGAATAAAACTCTATATTTTCAATTGATAATTACAAAACCTTGTGATCATCCAATTTCTACTATTCATGAAAATCTGTTATATTTTTCAGTTTTCACTGAAACTTTTCCAATGGTAGTGTATATGTGCTTGCTTCACTCAGCCTACAGCCCCAAACAATCTTTTCTCCTTGTATCCCAGTAGATCTGATACCTAAAATATCACCAAGTGTCACTGATTTGTCCTCATCCTCCAAGTGATGGGCTTAACCTGCCCTTTCCTTAATACATGGCTCCATACCTGTTGTTGATGCACATCCTACTGTACTTCTATGATTTTCAGCCTAACTCTGATTTCTTCCCCTTTTCTTTACTATAAACACTTCCAAGGTTTTGATTTTTTTGTCTTTTTCCTTATCCTCTATTCCCTTAACAACCTCTGTACTATCTTCTTATCAATCTAAATGACATCCTCCTTCAGGAACCAATGGTCTGAATTTCCAACGAGGGTGTCAGTGCCGTAGACTACCATATTGCTCTTTCTTGAACTTCCCCTTTGCTTTCATAACTGTGTGCTAGAGAGATCTCCCTGAATATTTCCTGAGCAAATCAAACTTAACGTGTCTGAAAACATATCTAGAAGGATATCCTCTTAACCAGAAATTCCTTCCCGCTTGTCATGTTTATAATTGGTATCCATATATCCTGTCAAGCCTTGAGGCCTTACATCACGCCCCTCCATGCCCTTATTCATGCTGTTTCTTGATCCTCCCAGTCAGAAATAAGCCACTGAATTCCTAAGAATTGTTTAAAATATTTTTGTGACACTTATGAAGGTTTGATTTACTACGCTTTTGGGCTCCATCTTACCTTGTCTTACTGTGCTAAATACACTTGAAATTCAACACCATGCCTTCCTAACATAGAGCTTCCCCACTGCAATGTGTCCAGATTATGTTTGTTTTCTGAGTAAATGAATCTGATCATTGTTAGTTCAGTTTACTCAAAAAGCCAC
This sequence comes from Cephalophus harveyi, assembly GCA_006410635.1. Lineage (NCBI taxonomy): Eukaryota > Metazoa > Chordata > Mammalia > Artiodactyla > Bovidae > Cephalophus > Cephalophus harveyi. The sequence continues at coordinate 208,972 of SJYT01035276.1, read as the reverse complement.
TCACAGAAAGCACCATTCATTTGAGTTCATCTATATACACAGCCTTTTCTAAATTATTTACAACCCTGCTGACCTCACAGTACTCACATTCCACAAGATTCCAGGTAAGAAGAAGAATGTTTAATGATAACAGATTTGCTGACCCCGGTTGAGGCTGTGAATCAGTACTGTTGGACACATAATTGACTTTAAAGACAAGACCCTCAGGATATTAATCCTTGCTGATTCCTCTGAATGGTGAACGCTCGTATTTCAACACAACCCCTACCCATCAAGATTCCTCATGTCTGATCTCTGGCTTTTTCTCCTGTTCCTTTTACCTGGTGAAGATGACATACGCTGTGTCTGAAAGGCAAATAAAAAGCTAAGGCAAGAACTTTGAAAGGAATTAAGAACATAATTAGATGGCAGGATGATGGTGAAAGGATAGACTCCTTCTTCTCCTTGTGTGTGAGAGATGTGCAAAAGCTCAACTGGGAATTCAAGGAAGAGTGAAGTCTTGATAGAACTGACATGACTTGAAGGAGCAATTATTTACATTACTAGAGTGGAAAGGCAGATGTAAGTTCACAAAGCCCTTCACAATAACAGAATTCTGTGGCCATGGGCTGAACCTGGAATGTAACACCTTAGTAAAACAAATATCACTCTTTATTTTCAGATTATAAATTACCTCCATTAAAAACTTTTTAAACGAGAGTGTCTTACCATTCCCCAATTATTTCCCAAATATTAGAGCCACTAGTATAAAAGAGAGTGTATTTACACTATGATGTATTAAATTTGATCTTCCATAAACCATAAATGTGTGATTTCTATGTCTGTATGTGATATCCTTACATACAGTGCAATAGCAGATATAATATTTAGAGGAAGACAAAATGGTGGAGACATTGTTTCCATGGCAACAACTTATAAAAGAGATACAGAAACTTAATAAGCTAATTTTAAATTCAAAGGAAGTATATATGCTTTTAGTAGCTAAATAATTCAACTTAAATAATTCAAACAGAATTCTTTCTCTGTAAAGTATTCTTTGAAATAAATAAGGGAAATCTTGCTGCCAAGGTCATATTTAGTGACTTATCCCAGAAATGTCTGAATTCATACCTAGAAAAATTAAAGTAAAATGCTTCTAAATCTGCCTCCTTCTCATTGGATGGTCTGCAGCACAACAATTTCATCTTTAATAGGAGTAGACAGTTTCACTTTCATTTGGATTTCAAAATTCATGCATTTTTTAATTTATAATTTTAAAACACAAATTAATATTTTGTTCAATACATGCACCAGGCATTTAATTAGAAAATGACAAAACCAATAAAATATTTTAAAGTAATTAACCTCCAATTAGAATAAATTTATATTAAAAAAAATTTTTTTTTTAAATGATGAAGATGCAAAGATGATTGCTTTCAATCTAGTAAGGAAGGAAAGATAAAGATGACAAATAATGTAGTAGAACTCCAAGGGTATCAGGAGTGTAAGAATATTCCAAGAAAGGAACAAGATTAAAGGAATTCCTTGGGACTGATGGTAAGTGCTCATGCGGGGCAGTTGTAGTTAATCTGGACCTTAACAAATGTGATGGATTAGGACAGGCAGAGATTCAGGTAACTGTCTTTTGAGGGTGGTCTTATAGTCAAGACAAAAAACAAAAGAAAGCCATAGTACATTTGCAAAAATTGGGTTAAGTGGGAGTAAGCAATAAAAAGCAATACAGATGAGAATTAAGACTGTAAAATTGTAGACATTTATAAATCTTAAGTTGAATTTACATTACATTGAATCTAATTGAACAAATTCAAATGAGTTAATGGTTAGGCATATTCACGAAGGTCTCAAAAGTCAAACTGCAGATTTTAGAATGTATTCTGCTAGAAGGCAATTTGTTCATTTAATGCATATTTATTAACCGCTAAATACAAATGAAGCATTTCATGAGATGCTAGAAATTCACAGATAAACATGACAGATGTTGAGCGCTGGGATGTCATTGCCTGGCTATCCTGGCTCAGGGTTAGTGAAGGAGGCTTATTTAAAAACTGCTCGACTTGATTTTAAAGGACAGTGCAGTTTAGACAAAGAGGGGCAGACATAGATTTCCAAGAAAAGGTGACTTGTGGACTAAAGGCACAGAGGCTGGAGCACGTTACAGTGGTCCTGGTTCTCCTGGAACTTTCCCAATTCTAGCACTGAATAATCTGAGTTCTGGGAATCCCCAGTTCCTAGACACGTTGGGATAGTTGATTGGGAAAAGGTGGATGAGAGGAAGACTGTAAGTTTAACTAGACAGTATATAAAGTTCTGCAAGGAGTAGCAGAAAATAATACTGCAAATTAGGCACATGCGAGGCCATAGAGAGTTTAGATTCAAGGCTAAAAATTCAGGAACTAAGGGACCACTGGTGTGTTCTAGACAGAGAAAAGGCATGGTTATAACTACGCATGAGATAACACTTCCATCAGTAAAAAGGTTATGGACACACTCTCCTGGCAAGAAATAATGACAGTGAGCAGACTAATGATAAAAAGCACAGAAAGGATAAAAAAGAACCACTGAGGGAATAAAATACCTGGAATTTAGTGATTGTTACAGAGATGGAGGGTGGAAGTTGATGATGTTCATTTGTTCATTTATTCAAAAATACTCAGTGCCTAATGATGATAAAGACTCTTCTAGGAGGTGAGGACACAGCAAGGGGCAAAACAAACATGTAGCTCACGTCCTACTGGGGATGTTGTTTCAAATTCACACTGGGGATGCAAGAGGGGAAACTAGCTATTGGATAAGCTAATGAGCTCATTTTGGTGTATTAGTTGTCCTGTCTGCAGAGTGTCAGGGAAAAAAATCCTGCATTAGTCACTCATACTTCATAAAGCTCAGTCTTTATATAGCAAATAAGATAGATTTCATGGGATAAAGCCAGGAAATAAATAGAGAAAAGTTAGACCCTGTTCATGAATGCAAGACTAAGGCCTACAGAGATTTAAGAGGAGAGTAAAGATGGGCCAAGTCGGGGAGACCCCACAAAAACTGTTTGGACCCAGTGACTTGGAGACCACATGATAGAGGTGATGGTGATGGAGCTTTGAGGATGAGGAGACAGAATTTTGACACATTATTGGAGAGATTCTAGGCATCATCCATTGGATGCTCTGATACTGATATCCAGCAGAGAAATAAAAATACCAGGAAATGTTCACTTCCTGACCACAAGGTGACCTTAGTGATGTACCCAAATCCATCAAAGTGAACTCCAACCATTGCTGGAAAGAGAATAGAGGGAAAGAAGAGAAATAAGGAAATTTAGGGACTTGTTTATATACACATAGAACAGAAATTTTAAAATTTTAGAGGCTATCGAAGAGACAGTAGAAGAAGGTAATTTGCGAATAAAACAAAATGGAAGGTTAGTTAGAAATGGAAAAGTTCTCCACTTCATGGAAGCCATAGGAAGCATTGCAATGTGAATTTCATGATAATATTACTATATATCAGTTACAACACCAAGAATTACATTTTAATAGAAGCAGTTATTTTACTTAGAATTGTAAATTAACTTATCTCTGTCCTTCCTTTCTTATATCTACTTAATCATCAAATTTTTAAAATCTACCTTTGAAATAGAATAAATTTCACCAAATATGATTGGATACATGTATTCTAATACAAATATACTTGTATACCACTTTTATTTCAAAACTTATAAAAATTCTTTTCTATTAAACTAGCTTAGTTCAATTAAAAGTGAAGCATTTCTCACTAAAAATCCAAGAATATGAGTTTCTAGGCTTTTTTTAAAGCTTTTAAATACTTCCCATCCATACCAAATTTAAAATGACACTTTTCTTAAAATCTTATTGGCCATAAATTTGACATCAAAAAGAACTTACCAATATGATGTTTCCTGAAAAACAGCTAAAAACACAATAGCTTCAATCAGAGTTGCAATATTCTTCTAATTGGTCTTTCTTATTCCAATTTATAGTCCATATATCACTTCAATTTCTAGAAATAGGGCTTGGAAGGAGAAGGAACCACTGTTTATGGGGACAGAGTTTCCATTTGGGAGGATGGAAAAGTTTTGGAGGTGGATGGTGTTGATACTTGTACAGCATTGTCAATGGACTTATTGCCACTGAAGTGTATACTTACTAATGGACAAAATGGTAAAAATAAATGAAATAAAGAAAGAAAAGGAAAATAAGGTTTAAAAAGAGTTCTCAAGTAATATTACCAAAACCTGTTGCTTTTTCTTTCCCTGATCTCTGAAGGTGTTTTCTTTGGCAGCATCAAGCTCTTGGTGGCCTCCCCCAGGTAACAGCCCTTCTTGCCTCTTCACTAAATGTTATTCTCCATCTTCTTGGACACACATATACACACACACACACTGTCTCCCCAGCCTCTCCTATCCCCTACATGGACGCTCTGGTGGTATTCTCCTGGCCTTGCTCCTTCTCAGGTGGAGGCAGCTTCCCCTGTTGTCAAAGGTCGACCACACAATATTCCCCTTTCTTAAGAAATCACTGAATTACACATCTATTTCACCATAGATCAGGGACACAGACTATTTTTTCTGTCTTGAATGTTCAATGCCTTGCCTATTGCCCATTAAATAGTAAAGAAAAGTGAAAGTGTTGGTCACTCAGTTGTGTGCCACTCTTTGTGACCCCATGGACATATAACCCTCCAGACTCCTCTGTCCATGAAATTCTCCAGGCAAGAATACTGGAGTGGGTTGCCATGCCCTCCTCCATGGGATGTGCCCAACTCAGGGACCAAACCCTGGTCTCCTGCATTGCAGGTAGACTCTGTACCATCTGAGCCACCATGGAAGCTCTGGTATATAGTAAGTGCTCAATAAATGCTCACTGAGTCAATGCACCTAGTGTTTTCCTTTCCTGTCCTACACTTGCTCTCACTCTCTGCTCTGGTATGTGCATCTCCACCTAAGGGATACAAAGCACATCTGATACATTTGATAACTTCCTCATGTGATCACTCCTTAGGGTTTATCAGTTTAATTTTTCACTGTGATATTCAGGTACATGCTTTGTGTTTTGCCATCTCAGCAAACTGAAATCCTTTGAAAGCCAGTACTTGTTTTATTTTTTTCACATGTAGCTTCAAACTGCAACTTACATGTATTTGATCTCCACTTGGTAAATATCTATCAGGAACAAAAATATTCAAACACAAGCAACGTGGCTTTAAAACCTTCCATAATCTAAATCTGCTTATTTACCTTGTACATTTAGGTAAATGGTTATCTGTAAGGTTGCATTGCAGCCATAAAATTAAAAGACGCTTACTCCTTGGAAGGAAAGTTATGACCAACCTGGACAGCATATTAAAAAGCAGAGACATTACTTTGCTGACAAAGGTCTGTCTAGTCAAGGCTATGGTTTTTCCAGTGGTCATGTATGGATGTGAGAGTTGGACTGTGAAGAAAGCTGAGCGCCAAAGAATTGATGTTTTTGAACTGTGGTGTTGGAAAAGATGCTTGAGAGTCCCTTGGACTGCAAGGAGATCCAACCAGTCCATTCTAAAGGAGATCAGTCCTGGGTGTTCTTTAGAGGGAATGATGCTAAAGCTGAAACTCCAGTACTTTGGCCACCTCATGCGAAGAGTTGACTCATTGGAAAAGACTCTGATGCTGGGAGGAATTGGGGGCAGGAGGAGAAGGGGACGACAGAGGATGAGATGGCTGGATGGCATCACTGACTCAATGGATGTGAGTTTGTGTGAACCCCAGGAGTTGGTGATGGACAGGGAGGACTGGCGTGCTGCAATTCATGGGGTCGCAAAGAGTTGGACACGACTGAGCAACTGAACTGAACTGAACTGAAGGTTGCATTTTAGGCTTTTTGTATCTCAGACTCACAGAAAGTGTGCTCATGGACTCTAATATTCCCCAATGAAACCAGTGATCTTTATAATAGTACTGTGTTAGTCTTGCTTTTTACTCTTTTTTATACCTTTAGATGTCTCTGTTGTACTGAAGTAGAGGGAAAATGCTCCAGTAAAATTTTAGCATCTGTATGAAATTTCCTGTTATGTGTTTATTTATTTAGCCAGTAAATCAGTTACTCATCTGTTCGACAAACACAAGCATCTACTATGTGCCAAGCACTACTGTCGTCAGGAAAGAATGAGATTCAGCAGCAAACAAAATTCAGCTCCTGCTAGGACAGTGCTTGCACTGCAGAGAGCAGACACGAGACAGACCAAAAATGCACTTATACTGGTTTGATCTCTGTTTGTTCAGTGCAAAAAAAAAAAAAAAATTATATATATATATATATATAACATGTAGGGTGATGAGCAATGCTAAGAAGTAAAAGAAAGTAAGGAAAAAGGAAACAGAAATGGATGACATCACAGCTTTACTAAAATTGTTCCATGAAACCAGTGTTTGCACAGAACCGAGCAGGTGAGGGGGTAAAGTCTGTGCAGACCTGGATGGAGGGGCTGGATGACTGAGAAGGCCAAAAACCTGAGGAGACCTGGGTCATCCCTGGAAACTAGGAGGGGAAGAAGCAGGGGGAGCTGAGGAAGAGGAGAACAGAGGGGGATATCTATGGAAAAGGCAGTGGGCCCCCAGAACCCACAGTGAGAACTGGAACTTGAATCTTAGTGAGAAAGAATGCCGCTGGTATATATATATATATATATAACATGTAGGGTGATGAGCAATGCTAAGAAGTAAAAGAAAGTAAGGAAAAAGGAAACAGAAATGGATGACATCACAGCTTTACTAAAATTGTTCCATGAAACCAGTGTTTGCACAGAACCGAGCAGGTGAGGGGGTAAAGTCTGTGCAGACCTGGATGGAGGGGCTGGATGACTGAGAAGGCCAAAAACCTGAGGAGACCTGGGTCATCCCTGGAAACTAGGAGTGGAAGAAGCAGGGGGAGCTGAGGAAGGGGAGAACAGAGGGGGATATCTATGGAAAAGGCAGTGGGCCCCCAGAACCCACAGTGAGAACTGGAACTTGAATCTTAGTGAGAAAGAATGCCGCTGGGCTATACTGGACAAACAGTGACATAATTTGATCTAAATAACCCTGGGCTTCAGGTGCCAAATAAGTTGCAAGAGTTTAGCCTAGAAGAGAGTGGTTGGTGCTAGATTCTACATTCACATGCAAAAGTAGAGTGGAGGGGAAAGTCAGAGCTGAAAGGAATTGATGAAGAAGATATGGATTCAATAGAAAGAGAAGAGCCAAGGTTTACAGACTGAGAAAATAGAGACATGAACTTCAGAAATTATGGAAAGAAACTATTTGTAGGAATTTTTAATATTTATTAATTAAGTAATTAATCATTATTATTATTATTTTTTTTTATCTTGGCTGCACTGGGCTTTGCTGTAGTTCATGGGCTTCTCTTGTGGAGCACAGGCTCCAGAGCTCATAGGCTCAGTAGTTGCAGCTCCAAGGCATAGCTAGCTGCCCCACAGCATGTAGGAGCTTAGTCTCTTGACCAGGGATCAAATCCATGTCCCCTGCACTGGAAGCAGATTCTTAATCACTGGACCATCAGGGAAGTCCCTGTAGGAGATTTTTAAATGTTGGAAATGTTAAATTTGCAAAAGCTACTGAACTGCCAAAGAAGAATGTTCCAGACAGCAGTGGATAGGAAAAGTTTCCCTGCATCCCTTTTTGTCTTTCCAGAATTAAACTCATGTAACCTACTACAGGGGCTTCCCTAGTGGCTCAGATGGTAAAGAATCTGCCTGCAATGCAGGAGACCTGGGTTCTATCCCTGGGTTGGGAAGATCCCCTGGATGAGAGCATGGCAACCCACTCCAATAATCTTGCCTGGAAAATCCCATGGAGAGGGGAGCCTGGGGGGATACAGTCCACAAGGTGGCAAAGAGTTGGACACGACTGAGCCACTAAGCATAATAGCACAGCACATCTTGCTACAGAATTATTAACATGCTGTTGATGGAGCTCAAGGTGCTTCAATAAAATTGGATGACAGTTTATTTGAATGATGGTTATAAGAATATTTTATACAAAATTGTGTTAGAAGTAAAATACCATGGTCTCTTCCAACTGAGGCATTTTCTATCTGAGACTGGTTGCTTAAGTTTTTGAGGCTAATGCTTTTCTGAGAGCCAAAATATCTACTAAAAACCTCTTTATGAAGTGGAAAGGCAGATTAATCCCCTTCTGAGATATGAGAATTTATGCTGTGCTCCTGAGGGCCAGATGTAAGATTGACACACTTTGCTGTCAACAAGGATTACTGTCATTTTACTTGGTATTTATACTAAGACTTGCTCTGCAGGCTACCCTCATGAGGAAACCCTTAATGCCACATGTCTACAGTTCAGATGGTGGACACTTTCTGGAAATTCAGATGGCATCAGGCCCTGGGCATCCTGCCTAATCTCCTTGGTTCCAGGCGAAGAGAGTATTTTGTAGAAACTTCTCATAAAGGCTGTGACTACCCAAACTTGTTTCTTGGAGGGCCTTTGTGTTTATTGGAAAACATTTTGAACTTGAGGGACCCATCTCCTTCCAGACACGCACTTCTGGGGTGGGTCTTCCATCAACAGCCTTGCTGTTGACATTATATCTGAGGCTGCATGTTCCAAGGGACCAGGCTACTGAAGCATTCTTTCTTCCACATTCTGTGTTTACAACTGTTACCCCTCCACGTGGCACCATGGAATTATCCTGTTCTTGTGGTCTCATTCACATTTCTCACGTGAATGGCCCTGTTAGCGGAGCTGTTTTCAATGACACAGGGTAGTCCACTGGAGTTCCCTCACCAGACCGGCTGGCTAGTTGAATTGCCATGGCAGCCATCAAAATACCAACATGTCTGAAAGCCAGAGAGAATCAACAGGAATTCAACAGTAAAAACATAACTAAATAAAAATAAAAGCACACTCTGTCTCTTCTAGTTTTCTTACACGTGGACACAAAGAAAAGGAGGATATGACTTACTTGGTCAACAGAATCACTCCCTGGAGAGACACAGATTCTTATCTGAGAAGCATTGCTTGCCATAGGTTGATTTGTCTCTTCCCACCCCACCCATCCGCCACAATGATAGGTTGATCTTAACCCCCATATTTGTGAAGATGACTTTATTTGGAATTAGGGTCTCTGTATATGTAATCAAGTTAAGATAAGGTCATATTGAATCAGTTCAGTTCAGTTCAGTTCAGTCGCTCAGTCGTGTCCGACTCTTTGCAACCCCATGAACAGCAGCATGCCAGGCCTCCCTGTCCATCACCAACTCCCGGAGTCTACTCAAACCCATGTCCATTGAGCTGGTGATGCCATCCAACCATCTCATCCTCTGTTGTCCCCTTCTCCTTCTGCCCTCAATCTTTCCTAGCATCAGGGTCTTTTCAAATGAGTCAGCTGGCTGAAGTATTGGAGTTTCAGCTTCAACATCAGTCCTTCCAATGAACACTGAGGACTACTATCCTTTAGAATGGACTGGTTGGATTTCCTTGAAGTCCAAGGGACTCTCAAGAGTCTTCTCCAATACCACAGTTCAAAAGCATCAATTCTTCGGTGCTCAGCTTTCTTTATAGTCCAACTCTCACATCCATACATGACCACTGGAAAAACCATATCCTTGACTAGATGGGCCTTTGTTGACAAAATAATGTCTCTGCTTTTTAATATGCTGACTAGGTTGGTCATAACTTTCCTTCCAAAGAGTGTCTTTTAATTTCAAGGCTGCAGTCACCATCTGCAGTGATTTTGCAGCCCAGAAAAATAGTCAGCCACTGTTTCCACTGTTTCCCCATCTATTTGCCGTGAAAGATGGGACCTGGATGCCATGATCTTAGTTTTCTGAATGTTGAGCTTTAAGCCAACTTTTTCACTCTCCTCTTTCATTTTCATCAAGAGGCTCGTTAGTTCTTCTTCACTTTCTGCCATAAGGGTGCTGTCATCTGCATATCTGAGGTATTGAACCAGTTCAGTTCAGTTCAGTCGCTCAGTCGTGTCCGACTCTTTGCGACCCCATGAATCGCAGCACACCAGGCCTCCCTGTTCATCACCATCTCCCGGAGTTCACTCAGACTCAAGTCCATCGAGTCCGTGATGCCATCCAGCCATCTCATCCTCGGTTGTCCCCTTCTCCTCCTGCCCCCAATCCCTCCCAGCATCAGAGTCTTTTCCAATGAGTCAACTCTTCGCATGAGGCGGCCAAAATTGAACTAAGCCGTCCATAAATTTCACGAGTAATGTCTTGTATGATGGTTGCGTGGACGTGAGGGCTGACACTGAAGGGGTTCAGATACAGTCCCCCAGAAGGTCCAAGCCCTGCAGGCAACTCCCAGAAGCCAGGAGAGACCCAGGCAGCAGTTCCTCCCCCGGCCTGCAGGAGGCGCAGCCTCATGACACCTGGATCATGGGCTTCCAGAGGAGTGAGGGTAAACTTCTGTTGTTTGCCATCTTGTTTGTGCTTGGTTATTCAGACCTAGAAAACGAAATATAAAAGGGAAAGTCCTATCTCTTTTCTTTTGAAAACAAAGAAAAGGATAAAGAGGAGAGTGAACCAGATGCACAGAAAGAAGCAAAAAAAAAAAAAAAAAGAGAGAGAGAGAGCCTGCGTAGCCACTGGTATAGAGAGGGACTTAGAGATGGGTGAGGAGGTGGGAATGGAGGTGGAGGAGGCATCCAGGTCCAATTCCGATTCCAGGAGATGCATTTGACAGCTAAATGGCAGTTGGCAAGGCTGTCTTCTTTCCTCATCCTACTGCCCATCTGAAATCCCATGCAGGTCTCACTGTATCCCTCATCCTGCTCCACTGCTAACTTACTTGTCACTGTTTCCCAGAAAACTATTAGCTCAGTAAGAAAGGGATCTCAATCATTCTGACTCCATATACCTTCCTCGTAAGCTCTCATAAATGTTTAATAGCTTCACCAGAGTTAATGCAAAAATGTCAGGACACACTTGAACTTTCAAGTATATCTGCCTGTGCCGACAAGCTTTTCAGGACAGGAAAAGCACTGACTGAAAGCTGAGTACATGCCTGTCTGTAAAGCACCGTGATGTGTCTGGTTCACAATGGAACTGAAGGTCCCTGTTTCTCAACGGACCAGACCCAGCCGTTCCCAGTTCCATGGACCATCTCTCCCCTCACACCTGGTCTGTTCCCCCTGAAGCACAGTTCCACCCGAGCTCAGGGCACTGCTGCAGCCCAGCTGAGTGTCCACTATCGGCCTCACAGGTCTTCCTGCCTTAGTGTAACCAACTACAGTTCATCCTTCCAGTCTGCTTCCAGATGATTCTAAACACAAGTCTGACCATTTCACTCCAGTCTGTAAAGTTTCACAAGGCTCATCCCTCTTGGCAATAGGATGGATCTGAATCCTCTGACGTTGCACTCGAGGCCCTGCAGTATCCGACTCTTGTCCTCTGAGGTCTGATGTCTTGTCCTTACCTTCCATCCCCCCTGCCCTTCTCTGCTCCACCCGGATTCCTTCCTCTGGTTCCCAAACATGCCACATCCTCTCAACTCTGGAATCCCAGGCATACTATGTCCTTGGCCTGGAACCCTCCCTACTGCAAACCCAGAGCCCCTAAAGCACACCACCCCATCTGACTCTTTCTTCAAATATAGACTCAGAATCTACCCTATGGAATATTTCAATGATAGCTTTCTTCATTCTTAGATTCAGCTTGACTTTACTCCTATGTGACCTTGTACCACCTTTATTGGCATCCTGATATTTGGTCATATCATTCATCCACTATACTGTAAAAGCTTTATTGCCAAAACTCCATATAGCTTCTGACTATGTTACCTGATATCCAGTGGAGGCCCAGAGCAGGCACTCATTAAATATTTGTTAATTGAATGAGCTACTTCACTGGGATTTCTATCTATAGACAACAAGACAGGTTTATATATCCTGGTATACTTTGGCCACTTCATGCAAAGAGTTGACTCATTGGAAAAGACTCTGATGCTGGGAGGGATTGGGGGCAGGAGGAGAAGGGGACGACAGAGGATGAGATGGCTGGATGGCATCACTGACTCGATGGACGTGAGTCTGAGTGAACTCGGAGAGTTGGTGATGGACGGGGAGGCCCAGCGTGCTGCAATTCATGGGGTCGAAAAGAGTCGGACACGACTGAGCAACTGATCTGATCTGATAAGACAGATGATACATAGACAAGTGTTGAGAATTCGTTTTTGTTTCTTTTGTGAAATGGGAAGCAAAGTAACACTTGTGTATGAGTTTGCCTCCAAGAGTAGAAACAGCAGAGGAGGAGACTGAAGGAGGGGGATCTTCTAAAAGTATAATCTAATTTTAAAAGTCTAATCCAGTTTCAAGGTTTGTTGTCTTAGTCTGTGGTCTAGGAAATGGATTGAGTCTAAAGAAGGACCCTTCAGTGTTTCACAGTAGACATAAATCCAAATAAAGAAAAGACAGAATGGCTTCTATGAGGATAGAAATGTCCATTTTCACAGTTGCATTTCTCCAAACATTCTATTTTAGTAATTAATTGAGGAATAAGCTATGGCATTGCAGTGTTCCAGAACAAAATGAGTGAACATTCACAAGAGAATTTTATCTGAAGATTTAAATTACACTGCTATTCCCATAGTCTACACCATTGAATCTCAATGTATATAGAATTGCAATAATAGCACCTAATCTTCCAGACAGTCTATACTTAAATAATTTCACTAATCTTACTAATTAGGCTGTGGACAAGGAGGACAAGTATTAATAATAATTTGATTTTGAGTTTGAGCTCTAAGATAATATACATGTATAAGAGCTGAGATTTATTAAGTATCTGCATACACTGTCTCATTTAATAATCAGGATAATCCAGTGAGTCTGTACTATTATCCTATTTTGATGAAAACAACTCAGATTTAGAAAAATTAAATGTTATTTCCAAAGTGACACAACTAGTAAAAGGAAATGTTGGAATTCAGACCTAGTCTCACATTTGAACTTCTTGCTGTTTTCCACAATAGCTAAGAATTCCCTAGTAGGTTGATTTTGTTGTTTTTGTTTTTCAAATCACCTCATCAGTGCTCCACCACATAATTAAAATAAAAATAATCTTTTGCATGGCAATTTTAACTGAAATAATTTTCCTCTTTTTCAATGCTTTGTATTAAAAAGCCCTCACCTCACTTCTATCCCCCCTTGCTTCTCTGCCCATCTCCTCTTGTAAGATTACAAGAAAAATCTATTCGTAGGTTATTCTTAGAACCAATGGTAGGTAAACTCAAGATCTATTTTTATAACCAAATTACAGTACCAATGTTCATACTCCTTTTCTTTCATTAAAGACATTTTGTGTTTGCCAAATGGATAGCCATATTTTCATCCAAGAGGTGAGCTTTGGAGACAANCCTGACACTGTTTCCACTGTTTCCCCGTCTATTTGCCTTGAAGTGATGGGACCAGATGCCATGATCTTAGTTTTCTGAATGTTAAGCTTTAAGTCAACTCTTTCACTCTCCTCTTTTATTTTCATCAAGAGGCTTTTTAGTTCCTTTTCACTTAATTGTTCTTAAATGTTCTATTTGGGACAATTTTGATTAAATAGGAGAGAATCTAAAATAGAATCTATGTATCTATTGATATATATAACTGGAGAAGGAAATGGCAACCCACTCCAGTATTCTTGCCTGGAGAATACCATGGACAGAGGAACCTGGCAGGCTACAATCCATGGGGTCGCAAGAGTAAGACACAGCTTAGCGACTAAACCACCACCACCACCATATGTACAACTGTATACTTGAAACCAATACAACACTGTAAATTAACTATATTTTTTTTAAAAATGAGTATCTATTTGTGTCCCTTTTTTCAAACCAAGTAGCAAGTCTGATTAAAGTTAAACTAAAGAATATAGTAGACACAGCTTAGCGACTAAACCACCACCACCACCATATGTACAACTGTATACTTGAAACCAATACAACACTGTAAATTAACTATATTTTTTTTAAAAATGAGTATCTATTTGTGTCCCTTTTTTCAAACCAAGTAGCAAGTCTGATTAAAGTTAAACTAAAGAATATAGAAGTCCATTATCATCATATTATGTGACCCAAAAATGAAACCCATAAGCATCAAACTAATGTTTGGGTTTAGTTCAGTCTGCAGATCATAGGGAGATTTTAGCTTTGCCATTTTTTCAGTTGTGCTAATTCAATGCTAAGATCATCAAAACCCTAGAGTGACCCTTGTGTCTATATAGTAGCCAGATCTTTCCATGTTGTTGCAAGTACTGCAGTTACACAGACTTGACGGTCCAATAGCAAACAGTCACCACATGGCATTTAGACTCAGTCAACCAGTATCACATGTGAAACATGCTGAATCCCAATACAGGAAACTTTTACTTTTCTGGAAAAGAGAAATCAAAACCAAATATGAGAAGGAAGCTAACTTTTCACTTGCTGTCCTTAAGTGTTTTTTATGATAAAAAATAACACAAGGTTTCCCCTCTTAGGTGAGGTGAGGTGAAGTCGCTCAGTCGTGTCCGACTCTTTGCGACCCCGTGGACTGTAACCTACTAGGCTTCTCCGTCCATGGGATTCTCCAGGCAAGAATACTGGAGTGGATTGCCATTTCCTTCTCCAGGGGATCTTCCCGACCCAGGGATCGAACCCAGGTCTTCTGCATTGGAGGCAGACGCTTTAACCTCTGAGCCACCAGGGAAGCCCCTCTTAACAAAGTATTAAAGGTACAGTAGAGTATTGTGAACTACAAGCGCTGTGTGCAGACTTCTAGAATTTATCCATCTTGTTTGACTGCTATTTTTTTCCCCATTGAACTACCATCCCCTAGCTCTGGCAACTTTCATTCCATTTTCTACTTCTGAGTTGACTACTTTAAAGATGTCATTAAAGTGGAATCAAGACTAGGTGTCCTGTGAAAGGCTTATTTTCCTTAATGTCCTCAAGGTGCATTCATATTATGTCACATGATATGATTTTCTACTTTTTTGAAGGATGACTATTATTCCTTTGTCTGGATATACCACATTGCTTTGTTCATCTGACATTTAGGTTATTTCTGCTTCATGACTGAGTGAATAATGTGGTGATCACATAGATCAATACAGACGTGAAAATATCTCCTTGAGATCCTGTTTTCTACTCTTTTGGATAAACTCCTGAAAGTGGGATTGCTGGATTATACAATCATTGTATTTTTAGTTTTTTGAAGAACTTGATATTTTTTTCTGTAACAGCCAACATTGCACAAGCATTCCAGTTTCTCCAACTCCTTGTCAATGCTTGTTATTTTGATTTTTTTTTTCCTTAATGGACATCCTAACAGGAGTGAGGTGATACCTCATTATGCTTTTGATTTGCATTTCTCTGATAATTAGTGATGTTGGTCATCTTTTTATAAATCTTTTATTTATATATCTTCTTGGAAGAAATGTCTGTTCAAGCCCCTTTTTCATTTTTAATTGAGTTATTTCACATTACTGTTTACCATCTGTTCATTTCATCTTAAGTGACTTTATCATTTCGTTTAATGCTGATCTAGAACCAGTGAACTTTCTCAGTTTGTGTTTATCTGTGAAAATCTGTATCTCATCTTATACTTGAAGAACATCTTTAAATCTTGATCATATACATAGTTAAAGCCTCTATGGTAATTTAAAAGAATAAGTTTATCTTTTCACCAGCAACATATTGTCACAATAAAGTTCTCTTTTCTACAATTTTCCTTAGTAATGATATACAATGTTGTTTTTTTCCCTAACATATTGGCTATTTCAAATACATTTATTACTGTAGTGGTTATATCCTTAATAGATAAATCAAAACATCACTTATTTTTATATATGATATATCAGATTAAATAAACAACTAAACCTTGCTCTCCAGTTTAAGGTCCCTTTTCATGGCACATCTTTTGTCCAAGTCTTCATAGAGCACACAACTAAAGGAACGTTTGCATGTTTAAGTAGGCTTCAGGATGGTATGTGCTTAGACACTTAGTCATGTCTGACTCTTTGTGACCCTATGGACTGTCTCCCCCTAAGCTCTTTTTTCCATGGGAATTATCCTAGGCAAGGATACTGGAGTGGGTTGCCATGCCCTCCTCCAGGGGATCTTCCGGACCCAGGAATCGAACTGGGGTCTCCTGCACTGCAGGTGGATTCTTTACCAGCTAAGCTACTAGGATAGGATATTCAGATAAAAATACAGAAGATATATTCATACAAAAAATATCTGTTGTTTATCTCACATTCAAAATGAACTTGGCGTCCTTCATTTTTCTTGCTAAATAGGTCAGATCTGCTTTGGAAAGCTCCTGAGACAGCTCACCCGTTGGGAATTAAGAAGAGCACAAAAAACAACTTGACTCTTTATTATTGAGGATGTGAGTTACTCCCACTATACCCAAGTCTGAGGATAAAGTAAGATTTATAATGAAACAGGCACCATTATAAATTCACAACGTGCCAGACAATGCTTAGCTTTTAACAAGAATTTCAGCACCTAATCCTTCCAACTACCTTCCAACTCTACCATGAAAGTAGGAAAATTACAGCTGAGTGTTTGACTTGCCAAAAGCTACACCTGCCACCAGGATTCTGAACCAGGCTGACATTACCCAGAGCCTGTGGGCTTCCTCCCAGTGTGATCTTGGAAGGTAAAGTGCAAGGTCCCTGTGACATAGTCTGCAGTGACTTGTTTCATTAACCAAGATAAAAAACTGTAATAACTATATACCATGGGCCAAGGTTAATGGAAATATGATATTTACGGCATTTTCTTTCAATCATCAATTAATGAGTACCTCTGTGTCAGACACTATTTTATGTACAAAATTTAAAATGGTAAACAATACCTACAAAATCCCTCCTCTTTTCAGTATGTAACAAAATGCATAATATTCTGAGAGAAACCTCTGCAGCAATTGTGGATCAAAGATATTAATAATATAAATTCCTTCTAACAGGTGAACATGTTTATTATCTCCAAACCTGCAGCTGTTCAAATGACAGGAAAATGTAAATCTGTACATCTTCAAAGTTATCACAGAAGGGATAATAAAATGAATTTCCTGGGTTTGGCTGTTCACAAATACAAAAAATGGGAAAATTTCCACTTACACATAAAAAGAATGCGAAGAGTTGACTCATTGGAAAAGACTCTGATGCTGGGAGTGATTGGGGGCAGGAGGAGAAGGGGACGACCGAGGATGAGATGGCTGGATGGCATCACTGACTCGATGGATGTGAGTCTGAGTGATCTCCAAGAGATGGTGATGAACAGGGAGGCCTGGCGTGCTGCAATTCATGGGGTCGCAAAGAGTCGGACACGACTGAGCGACTGAACTGAACTGAACTGAACTGAATCTGTGATGGCCTATTTTGTGAGCTGAGATACACCAATATTTATGTATGTAAATAAAACTTTTTATTCAAGTTTATTTGAGATACTATGCTAAGAAATTAGAAAGTAGGTCTTATTTTTATTACTCAGCTAACTCTCATACTCTCTAATCTATGAAAGAATTATTTCTGAACATTTGAATTTT
>SJYT01035276.1:177574-187959 GCA_006410635.1 Cephalophus harveyi | reverse complement strand
GCATTGCCTTTCTTTGGAATTGGAATGAAAACTGACCTTTTCCAGTCCTGTGGCCACTGCTGAGTTTTCCAAATTTGCTGGCATATTGAGTGCAGCACTTTCACAGCATCATCTTTAAGGATTTGAAATAGCTCAGCTGGAATTCCATCACCTCCACTAGCTTTCTTTATAGTGATGCTTTTAAGGCCCACTTTACTTCACATTCCAGGATGTCCGGCTCTAAGTGGGTGATCACACCATCGTGATTATCTTGGTCATGAAGATCTTTTTTGTACAGTTCTTCCATGTATTCTTGCCACCTCTTCTTAATGTCTTCTGCTTCTGTTAGGTCCATACCATTTCTGTCCTTTATCGAGCCCATCTTTGCATGAAATGTTCCCGTGGTATCTCTAATTTCCTTGAAGAGATCTCTAGTCTTTCCCATTCTATTGTTTTCCTCTATTTCTTTGCATTGATTGCTGAGGAAGTCTTTCTTATCTCTCTTTGCTATGGAAAAACCATAGCCTTGACTAGACGGACCTTTGCTTGGAGCCCCCCAAATAAAACCTGTCACTGCTTTCACTTTTCCCCTTCTACTTGCCATTAAGTGATGGGATCAGATGCTATGATCTTAGTTTTTTTTCATTTTGAGTTTCAGCCAGCTTTTTCACTCACCTCATTAGGAGGCTTTCTAGCTCCATTTCCCTTTCTGCCATTAGAATGGTATCACCTGCATACCTGAGGTTGTTAATATTTCTTTCTACAATCTTGATTCCAGCTTTGAGTTCCTCCAGCCAGGCATTTCGCATAAAGTACTCTGCACAGAAGTTATATAAGCAGGATGACAACATACAGCCTTGTCGTATCACTTTTCCAATTTTGAACCAGTCTGTTGTCCCATCTCTGGTTCTAACTGTTGCTTCTTGACCCACATACAATTTTCTCAGAAGACAGAGACGGTGGACTAGTACTCCCATCTCTTTAAGAATTTTCCACAGTTTGTTGTGATCCACACAGTCAAACGCTTTAGTGTAGCTGAAGCAGAAGTCGATGCTTTCTTGGATTCCCTTGCTTTCTCCATGATCCAACAGATTTTGGAGATTTAATCTCTGGGTCCTCTAGCTTATCTAAATCTAGCTTGCACATCTGGAAGTTCTTGGTTCACATAGTGCTAAAGCCTAGCTTGAAGGATTTAGAATGTAACCTTGCTAGCAAGTGAAATGGGTGCAATTGTATAGCAGTTTGAATATTTTTTGGCATTGCCCTTTTTTAGGATTGGAATGAAAACTGACCTTTTCCAGTCCTGTGGCCACCGTTGTGTTTTCCAAATTTGCTGACATGTCAAATGCAGTTCTTTAACAGCATCATCTTTTTAGGATTTGACATATCTCAGCTGGAATTCTGTCACCTCCACTAGCTTTGTTTGTAGTAATGCTTCTTAAGGCCCACTTGACTTCACACTCCAGGACAACCAGGTCCAGGTAAGTGACCATACCATAGTGGTTATCTTTGACATTAAGAACTTTTTGTATAGTTCCTGTGTGTTTTCTTGCCACCTCTTCTTAATCTCTTGTGCTTCTGTTAGGTTCTTACCATTTCTGTCCTTTATCATGCCCCTTGATATCTCCAGTTTTCTTAAGGAGATCTCTAGTCTTTCCCATTTTATTGTTTTCCTCTATTTCTTTGCATTGTTCATTTAAGAAGCCTTTTCTTCTGGAACTCTGCATTCACTTGGGTATATCTTTCCCTTTCTCCCTTACCTTTCACTTCTCTTCTTTCATCAGCTATTTGTAAAACCTTTTCCGAAATCCACATTGCTTTCTTGCATTTTTATTTTCTTGGTAATGGTTTTGGTCCCTGCCTCCTGTACAATGTTACAGATCTTCTTCAGGCACTCTGTCTATCAGACCTAGTCTCTTGAATCTAGTTGTCACCTCCACTGTATAATCATAAGGGATTTGCTTTAGGTCATACCTGAATGACCTCGTCATTTTACCTACTTTCTTTCATTAAAACCTGAATTTTGCAATAAGGGGCGCTCATGATCTGAGCCACAGATATTGGGCTGGGTGTTAATTCCTCTTTGCATCTGTAAGTAGGATGGATATATCATTCACTGCCCAAATTAGTTGTGGTGTAAAAACTAAGGCACCACAGATCCTGAAATAGACCTAGTCTCTTGAATCTAGTTGTCACCTCCACTGTATAATCATAAGGGATTTGCTTTAGGTCATACCTGAATGACCTAGTCATTTTACCTCATTAAAGCCTGAATTTTGCAATAAGGGGCGCTCATGATCTGAGCCACAGATATTGGGCTGGGTGTTAATTCCTCTTTGCATCTATAAGTAGGATGGATATATCATTCACTGTCCAAATTAGTTGTGGTGTAAAAACTAAGGCACCACAGATCCTGAAAGGAAGACCTATGAATTATTAAGCCTGGGTAACAACAAATCAGGGATTGTCACAAACAAGCCACATTTGTAGTCCATTCATTTCCCACTCAGAAATGTCAAAGATTACTTCCAGGTTTTGTAATCTAATTAGCACTAGTGACCTTTTCCTTAGTTGGAAAACAAGAGGGCGTGGTACTTCTAGAAGAAGACCTAGGAGAATATTTTCATAACCTTGTTTTGGCACAGATTTCTATCATGATTTGCCACAGTAGGTTTATGGCACTATCAGTTGTAATCAGAGCTAAAAATACAACAAAAGTGAACATTCTTCCTTGTGGTAATAATCATGTGTCCTTCTCTGGAGACAGAAACAAAATGCAATCAGCCACTACTGAATAGTTAACAATGAAATTTGTTAACACTTGTCATCTGCTACTCCTGCTGACCTCAGTCTTTTTATCTGCACCTCTATTTGTGCAATGACTTCAATGCCTGGAAATCCCTTAGTAGATATTTTTCCATATTACCCTCACAGCACCTTATCACTAGGCTATTCTTTTCTCTTTTTCTTGCTGAAGTTTAATGTTGTCAACTTGCTTCCATTTTCCTTGTGTTTATGTGCAAATAGGTTGCTAGAGTCTAACGACATTTAACATTAGAGCCACATGTCCTGACTGCCTTGAACACACTGAAAAACTGCCTTGAAAATAATGTAACCTCTTTTGCTTAATGTCTATCTCTGGGGTTGCCTTTCTTCTCCCTTGGTTGAAGTTCTATAGAAACTTAGAGATTTCTTATGTACCCAATCTGCAATCATGTGTACATATCCTGAAGTAAGAGTCAGCTTTAAGATTCAAAGATCTGTAAGAATGCCCACAGGCTTATTTGCAAATACAGTTGTTCTTTAAAAATATGTTGTCTTTAATAAACATGTTCTATTCTCCCCAGCAAAGCGATAAAACCAAAAGGAAGAGAAAATGATTTCCAGATAGGTTAAAAAATTTATCTTCTTTTCATTTATTAAAAGACTTTTACATTAGGGTATTGGGAAGAAGAGGATAAAGCAAAAGTCATATAAAAAGAGAAGACCATTTTAAAGTCAAATTAACAGTAGAGTAAAATAGTTGGAATTTAACTTTCTATGTTTTTTCTTCTAAACACTCACTTCACAACCATTAGTTGATTCTGTACTCATACATTTATAAAGGCTAGTGCACTTCTCACATTTTTCCCCTCTGAGTAGTAGTACTGTGCAAATTGTCCTAAACATTTCAACAGTCATATTGAAAATCTGATTCACAAAGCATATTGATCAGGTTGCACTTAAGTGCAACACATAGGAAAAACAAACCATATTTAAATACAACCTCTTTCCAAGACACTTAAAAAGTTTTAGGAACTTAGAAAAATCAATGAAAGTTCACAGTATTTCTGTAGGGTGAGTAGACATCATTATTATTGTTATATCAGTGAGAAATAAAGATGGAAGTTTATGGGGAGGTACAGATAAGTAAAATAAGCTGGAGAATAAAAATACTGCTCAGAGAGCCAGGAACCAAAGCCACAGCTACACAACTATATACAATAAGAAAAATTCTAGTGGAAATATAAAAAGTAACAGAATAATCTAGCATGTAAAATTATATGTCACATAATAATTTTCAGGTTTTCCACTAAAGCAAACTGTGCTTCTCTTCCCACATATGAGAAAGATATTAATCCATTTAAACCTTAGAAATGTACCAGAAGTATTCAAATCACTTTTGAAAATAGATGTAATTTTTCTCTGTAGCATCAAAAGTACAGCTTTGAAAATTACTTCTCTGTGACTAACGGTGTGAAGAGGGAATGTGAACATTAAATGGTTCATTTTGTCAGTAGCTTGAAAGCAGGAAATTCTGTGGGCAGGCGATTCCCTAGGGGAAGGGTGGGTTTAAGGAGTCACCACTGGAGCACCCAGCTTGCTTGGCACCTGTTCCTGAAACTAATCTTCTTGAAAGCTGATTGGACATTATGTTGCAGCACCAGGCCATCAAATAACAACTGGATACTGGTGTCAAGAAAGTTTCATTTTTCAAATTTATTTAAACCACAATAAAAGGTAACCCATTTCTCCCACTCAACTGCCAACTTCTGGCAATCAGCAGTCTGTTCTTTTTTCTATGAGCTTGATATTTATTAATTTGCTTGTTTACAGATTCCACATACAAGGGTGATTGATACACAGTACTTGTCTTCTTCTGACTTATTTCAATTTGCAAATGTTGCTGTAAATAGTGAGATTTCATTCATTCAATGGATCGATAATATTCCATTATGTATGTATATAATATATACATATATGTACACATATTCTATATATATGCAATACATACATATATTTGTGTATGTATATATATACATTTACATATCACAATTCCTTTCTGCATTCATCCATCAATGGACACTTCAGTTTTTCCATATCTTGGCTATGGTAAATAATGTTGCAATAAACATGGTGGTACAGATATCATTTTGAGTTAGTATTTTCATTCAGTTCAGTTCAGTTCAGTTCAGTCACTCAGTTGTGTCCGATTCTTTGCGACCCCATGACTCACAGCCTGCCAGGCCTCCCGGTACATCACCAACTCCCAGAGTTCACTCAAACTCACGTCCATCGAGTCCGTGATGCCATCCAGCCATCTCATCCTCGGTCGTCCCCTTCTCCTCCTGCCCCCAATCCCTCCCAGCATCAGAGTCTTTTCCAATGAGTCAACTCTTTGCATGAGGTGGCCAAAGTACTGGAGTTTCAGCTTTAGCATCATTCCTTACAAAGAAATCCCAGGGCTGATCTCCTTCAGAATGGACTGGTTGGATCTCCTTGCAGTCCAAGGGACTCTCAAGAGTCTTCTTCCAACACCACAGTTCAAAAGCATCAATTCTTCGGTGCTCAGCCTTCTTCACAGTCCAACTCTCACATCCATTCATGACCACAGGAAAAACCATAGCCTTGACTAGATGGACCTTGGTTGGCAAAGTAATGTCTCTGCTTTTCAATATGCTATCTAGGTTGGTCATAACTTTTCTTCCAAGGAGTAAGTGTCTTTTAATTTCATTACCTTCAGATAAATACCCAGAAGTAGAATTTCTGGATTGTGTGATGGTTCGATTTTTAAACTTTTAAACTCCATACTGCTGTTCACAGTGACTGCACTAATTTACATTCCCACTATCAGTGTATGAGGGTTGCATTTTCTCTATATCCTTGCCATGGTTGTTATTTTTTTTCTTTTTGATAAAAGTCCTTCTGACAGATGTGAGGTGATAATTTATTGTGGTTTTTACTTGCATTTCTCTGACGATTAGTGATGTAGAACATCTTTTCATGCACTGTTGACCATCTGTATGTGTTCTTTGGAAAAATGTCCATTCAGATATTCTGCCCATTTTTAAAACAGTTTTTTCAGTTGAATTATTTGTGTATTTTGGAAATTAGCCCCTTATCAGATACATAATCTGCAAAGTTTTTTCTCTCATTCAGTGGGTTGCCTTTTTCATTTATTAATGCTTTCTTTTGCTGTGCAGAAGCTTTTTAGTTTAATGTTTATTCTTGCTTGTTTTGCTTTCAGTATTGGTGTCAAATTAAAAAAAAAAAAATAGTCACCAAGACCTGTGTCAAAGAGCTTACCACCTATATTTTCTTCTAAGTGTATTATGGTTTCAGGTCTTACATTCAAGCTTTTAATCCATTTTGAGGTAATATATGTGTATTGCATAGGACAGTCATCCAGTTTTATTCTTTTGCATGTGGCTATCCAGCTTTCTCAACACCACTTATTGAACAGGCTTTCTCTATTGCATAGTCTTGCCTCTTTTTTCTTAAATTAGTTGACCATGTGTGTGAAGGTTTATTTCTGGGCTCTCTGGTCTATTCCATTGCTCTATGTATCTGTTTTTATGCCATTCCATACTGTTCTAATCACTATAGCTTTGTAAAATATTTTGAAATCAGAGAGCATGATGCTTTCAGCTTTGTTCTTTCTCAAGATTACTTTGACTATTTGGGATATTTTATAGTTCCATACAAATTTTAGCATTGTTTGTTTTATTAATAATTCTGTGAAAAATTCTATTGGCATTTTGTTAGAGATTGCATTGAATCTGTATATTTCTTTTGGTAGTATTGACATTTTAGCAGTATTATTTCTTCAAATCCATGACATGAAAATATATCTTTTTATTTATTTGCATCTTTTCCTTTTTTTCTTTAATATATTTTAATTTTCAAAGTACATATTTCCTGTCTCTTATACACATCTAGATGTGTATAAGAGACAGCTAGTAAGCATAATTCAAACACAAAAGTTTTACATAGTCTTATTTTTAAAACTATTTAAAATTTTCAAAATATATACATTATTTTTTGTTGCAGAGAACTGGGACAAAGTGAGTAATAAAATACTCTTAGCCATAAAATATATATTACATTGAAACAGAAGGCCATTAAGGAAGTGGAATGTAAATATCACTTCAAATAAAAGCAAAGGACCAAGTAAATTTTCTGGCTGTTAAGGAAGAGCTTACAATGTATTTTTAACATAGGTGTTGGTGAGTATGAAATCATTATGATTCTTAGATCATAGGATACATTTATAGAAGAGTTTTAACAGATTTATATTAAATCTCAATGTTTATAATACAGTGGAAAGCATATCTTTGTATTTTAAAAATCTAATCATATATTTAGAGGACAACATAAAGGGTGCAAAAGGAAACATATCAATATATTCTCAAAATTCTATGAGGCCATGCTCAAAGTTTGAATACCACTTCTAGAGGCAGTGTCTGACTTAGTACAGCTATATAAATGATGCAAATGATATGAATCCTGAAAGTAGATCTAGGACTGCATATTGAGTTTTTCTGCTATCAATGAATATAATGAGATAATTTCCAATCTTTCCAGGTGTTCTGCGTTTTGCAGACAAAGGCTGAGAAAATCCAGGAGACACGTATAAAAGCCTAAGCCCCCAATTCCCAGAGATAATCTTGAACTTTTCATCTTCAGTTCTTATATGCGAAATTTACCAAACATTGCAATTAATGTGCTTCACAGCTGAATAAATTCTCTCCCAAGACATTCAATTTACATACTGAAGATCAATTTCCTCAGCAATCCAATATTTTAACCTTTAGTCATGAACATGAGAAATGTGTACAAGGTATTAGCTTTGATGATACAAAGGAATGCTGGTACAACACGTATTTAGCTTCCTCAAAAGATTCCTCTTAAATTAAATTAGATAATTGAAAATGTAAAATTTATAAAAATTGAATTACTAACTTTGAGTTATATGTATAAATTATTTGAAAATGTGGTATTTTAAACATAATTGAATTCTCAACATAATTTTTATTTATCAGTTCAGTTCAGTTCAGTCACTCAGTCATGTCCGACTCTTTGCGACCCCATGAATCGCAGCACACCAGGCCTCCCTGTTCATTACCATCTCTCGGAGTTCACTCAGACTCACGTCCATCGAGTCAGTGATGCCATCCAGCCATCTCATCTGCGGTCGTCCCCTTCTCCTCCTGCCCCCAATCCCTCCCAACATCAGAGTCTTTTCCAAAGAGTCAACTCTTCGCATGAGGTGGCCAAAGTACTGGAGTTTCAGCTTTAGCATCATTCCTTTCAAAGAAATCCCAGGGTTGATCTCCTTCAGAATGGACTGGTTGGATCTCCTTGCAGTCCAGGGGACTCTCAAGAGTCTTCTCCAACATTATTTATAAATATTATAAAAAGTTTCTCTTAAACATTTTATAAGTTAGCACCTTAATAGCCTACTCATCTATCTTCCCACAGCTAATCATTTCATCCACCCACCCATTCTATGTTAAGGAAATCACAAGCTGGATAATATCACTTCTCTACTGAAAGCATGTTAATAGTTTCTACTAAACCCCAGATCCCTGACTGAGACCTGAAGAACCTGCATGGTCTGGTTTGCCTTAGCTCTTCAACTTCCCCTGTTCCAGGCAGCATGCTTGCTTTGCTTTCAGCACAGATAGCAAACATGCCAGAATCCTGAACCTCTTTGCTACACTAAAACAGTCTCCCTCATCACTGCCCACACTTGCTCCTTACCTTGCTATCTCTGGCTTTATAGCTTTATCTCTAATTTAATCTCAAGAACACTTTCCTAGGAAGGTCTCTTTGAGAATCTCTTTTGTGATGCTTCATTGACCATATGTACTTACCACAGGAATCCTCTGCAGTCTTTAATACCTTCACTAATACCCATACAAACTAAGTTATGCTTGAGGCGCATGTATGTTTTTCTGTGTGTGTGTGTGTGTGTGTGTGTACTTCCCAGGTGGCACTAGTGGTAAAGAATCTGCCTGCCAATGCCAGGAGACATAAGAGACTCAGAGTTGATCCCTGGGCTGGGAAGATCCCCTGGAGGAGGACATGGAAACCCACTCCAGTATTCTTGCCTGGAGAATCCATGGACAGAGGACCCTGGTGGGCTATAGTTCATAGGGTTGCAGAGTCAGACACAACTGAAGCGACTTGGCACAGCACTTGTGTGTGTGTGTGTGTGTACACACATTTCACCAATTACCACCCATCATCCTGGTCAGGTTAGTTTTCTTCCAACACTCCATAAAAGAGTTTTCTTTTTTCCTTAGAGACATTTTTTTCAGTTATATTTTATTTCCTATAGAACCAAAATCCAAAGTTTTAGCAAGACTGGTATTAATGGCATTAACACTTTTTGGTACCCCATTTTCCACATTATGTTTAAATACAGAAAACTTTAAATACAAAAATCTAAAGAAATGTAAACCATTTTAATCTTGAGACATCCTCCACAAGTAACTACTTTAAAATTTGGAAATGAGCAAAAGTGAACTAATTTAGAAAGTATTTTTCTACAAATTTTTAAAAGGAGAAAATGATATTTGACAAAGCGAGGTGTTTATTACAAGAATAATTCTTTTTTCTCAAAGATTTCCAAATTAGAGGGATACAAATAGATCTTGAAACTAATAGTTATATCCTAAAGGAGATCAGTCCTGGGTGTTCATTGGAAGGACTGATGCTAAAGCTGAAACTCTAATACTTTGGCCACCTGATGTGAAGAGTTGACTCATTGGAAAAGACCCTTATGCTGGGAAAGAGTGAGGGCAGGAGGAGAAGGGGATGGCAGAAGATGAGATGGTTAGATGGCATCACTGACTCAATGGACATGGGTTTGTGTGGACTCCAGGAGTTGGTGATGGACAGGGAGGCCTGGTGTGCTGCGGTTCATGGGATCGCAAAGAGTCGGACACGACTGAGCAACTGAACTGAACTGAACTGAACTGATAGGGAATAGTGCACATGAATAAAAAAGTCTCTGCAGGTATAAATAAAACACTGTTTAAGTTGGGCCTTTATGGTTTCATGGTGTTTTCTGAGCCTCTTAGCCCTCTGTTAAGTTTAGGTACTGATAGCTTATGGTGAAGGGATTTAAGTTTGGGATCAGGGACCAGGGTTGATCACTCAAGAGCTTTTGTGTAGCGGAGTTTTATTAAAGTGAAGTGAAAATGGGACAGAGAAAGCTTCTGACACAGACATCAGAAGGGGCGCGAAGAGTGCCCTCCTCCGTACTGTTACCTAGGGAGTTATATACTTTTTAAATTAGTTATTCCAGTAAATCAAAAGAATGTCTCAAGGTTGTAAAAATTTTACCAGACCCACTCCCACACTTTACATTTTAGGATAACTGGATTAGAACTTAGCAATAGAAAGATCCTCAGTTCAGTTCAGTTCAGTTCAGTCGCTCAGTCGTGTCCGACTCTTTGCGACCCCATGAATCGCAGCACGCCAGGCCTCCCTGTTCATCACCATCTCCCGGAGTTCACCCAGACTCACATCCATTGAGTCAGTGATGCCATCCAGCCATCTCATCCTCGGTCGTCCTCTTCTTCTCCTGCCCCCAATCCCTCCCAGCATCAGAGTCTTTTCCAATGAGTCAACTCTTC
>SJYT01035276.1:39117-177115 GCA_006410635.1 Cephalophus harveyi | reverse complement strand
GATAATATATCTTTTATTGTTTCCTTTATAAATTAATGCAATAAATTATAAATTTTATTTTCCTCAGGTTTAGAGACCTTTAGCCAGTTGATTTATCAAGATTCTTATGGGACTGTAAGTATGATTATTGTATGTTACTAACATTATTGGATAGACATAATAAAACATTCTATAGGAAAAATGTAAACTTTTAGCTCTTTATTGCTTCTTGAATGTTTCTTCTCCTCAAGTGTGTCTGTTAGATGGTAAATGTAATTTTTACACCTTGTTTGGTTTTAAATTAATCTCTTATCCCATACCTGCATAGACAGCTCTAATCATCATTGAACTGGAGAAAATTCTAAAAATAAATAAAAGTTTTCTTTTGTCTTTTAGTTCACTGCCAATGAATCCAACATTGTAGATTCTCCCAGGTTTCCTCATAGAGGAATTTTAATCGATACATCCAGGCACTTTCTGCCCGTTAAGACTATTTTGAAAACTCTGGTAGGTGATTATGTTCTTCCACTGTCTGTTCTGAAGAAGTGTTCTTTCATGTTGTTACTTTATGTTGGTCACTATGCTGCTGTGCTGGTTGGAACAAGGGATTCCTTTTGCATGTACTAATATATTTCCTCTGCAGAGAAGTGGGGGGCCCCCCTAGGGAATCACCCTCTTGTTTTCATTGAGGTGGGAGAGAGGCTAACCCAGTATTCAGTCAGCATTGTTAAGAAAAACACTCAGTTTTAATGCTGCCTATTGGCCCTCTGTGTAAATCTCAGTTGTCAAATAATCATGGGTTGAGACTTTTCACGAGGAATACATTGCCTCCAGTTGCTGCTGCTGTTGCGTTACTCCTTCCGACGCTTGTGACCCCATGGACTGTAGCCCACCAGGCTCCTCTGTCCCTGGGATTTCCCAGGCAGGAATACTGGAGTGGGTTGCTATTTCCTTCTCCAGTTACTGACCATTAATTTTGTGACCTCCACTTACTGTTTTTTAAGTGGTCTAGAAAGGAATCTGAGAGCAGCTTTGTAACTAAGAAAATGTTCCAAAGAAATATGGAACCTCAGGTGTTTGGAGCTGGGAAGCAAAGTTGACGTAACTCTTTTCTCTTACTGACTTTTTATTGGTTCATCCCTCCCATCACTGTCAGTTTATGAGGATCAGGAAGTTTTCGTGTACCTTCACCAAATCATTTATGAACATAGCATGCTATAAAAAAGTTATTTTTATATTTCCATTAAAACCTTGATTTTTTTTCTTCAAAAGACATAATTGTAATTTTTAATGAAAGAAATACAGGCTTAGTGTAAAAAAAGTTTGAACATAGATATACATAAAATAGCAATCCCATAATCTCATTTACCAAAGACTGACAAATTTTTATGTCCCATTGATCTCATTTTATAATTGAATGAATTAACATATGATTCCTTTCTATTGAATATAGTTGACATACAATATTCTATTACTTCCAGGTATACTAAATCATGGTTTGACATTGGCATACATTATGAATTGACCACCAGGATAAGTCTGGTATCCATCTATCCCCATATAGTTATAACAACATTATTACATTCCCAGGGCTTATTTATTGTGTAGCTGGAGGTTCGTTCCTCATAATCCTCTTCACCTATTTTCACCCACCCCTTACCCTCCTGGCAACCGTTCTCTGTATTTGAGTCTGTTTTTGTTTAATTTTGCTTTTTAGGTTTCACAGATAGAGATCCTTGGTATTTGTCTTTCTCTGATGTATCTCTGATGTGTTTAACATAATATCCTCTTGAGGTTCGTTCCTCATAATCCTCTTCACCTATTTTCACCCACCCCTTACCCTCCTGGCAACCGTTCTCTGTATTTGAGTCTGTTTTTGTTTCATTTTGCTTTTTAGGTTTCACAGATAGAGATCCTTGGTATTTGTCTTTCTCTGATGTATCTCTGATGTGTTTAACATAATATCCTCTAGAGTTACCCATGTTGTCACAATGGCAAGATTTCATTTTTTTATGGCTGAGTCCACTCTATTCTGCTTGGAGAACTTAGTCTATTTACATTTAAAGTTATCACTGATGGATATATACGTACTGTCATTTTGTTAACTGTTTTGGGTTGTTTCCGTAGTTCTTTTTTGTTCCTTTTATCTTCCTTTGCTCTCTTCCCTGGCCATGTGATGGCTGTCTTTAGTGTTATGTTTGGATTCCTTTCTTTGTGTGTGTACCTATTACTAGGTTTTTGGTTTGTGGGTACCATAAGGTTCATATATAAGAGGCCCTTTCTCCTGTGGGGCTGCTGCTCCACGGGTGGGCAGAGCTGGGCTCCGGGGCAGCTGCCTGTGGGACGGGCTTCCGGCACTGGCGCTGGCCTGTTGATGGGCAGTTGAGTCTCTGGTGCTGACAGTCTGGAGTGAGGACTCCAGAAAACACTTGACGTCCCCAGCGTCAGCAAGCTCCCCAGATGGCTCCCTAGTGCTTTTGTTCCCAAGGGGAGCCCCAGCAGTCTCCTGCCTCTCTGGGAGGCTAACATCGGCAAGTGGTTCTCACCCAGGCTTCTTAAAAATTACTGCCTCTGCCTTGGGACTAGAGTCTGTGAAATTTGAAAAGCACAATCTGTCTCTTGTAGCCCTTCAGCTCTCCTGTATTAAGTCCTGCTGGCCTTCAGTGCTGGATGTTTTTGGGGGCTGACTGTCCCAGTGTTGGAGCCCCTGGTCTGCAGAGCCTGACATGGGCTCGGATTCCTCACCCCTCTGGGGAGAACCTCTGCAGCTGTGATAGCTTCCCCTTTGTGGGTCATCTACCCAGGACTGTGGGTCTTGACCCACCTACTTGTCTCCTTGTGTTTCCATCTTTATATCTTGAGTTCTGAAGACGTCTTTTCTGCTAGTTTTCAGGTCCTTCTCATCAGTGATTGCTCTTAATAGTTGTAATTTTGCTGTGTTTATGGCAGGAGGTAAGTAAGAGGGTCTTCCTGCTCCACCACCTTGCCACATCTCGAGGAGGGAGGCTATACGTTCTGATTCTCTGATAGGGAAAGTCTCTCCCCTTATTTTCCATTTTCTTCATATCATCTTTTATATTTTACATACATATCATATTGTTTATTCCTCCAGAGTGTACATAAAATCAGTGTCAGTGTCCCCCAAATTTCTGAGAATGTTAATTGGATTTGTCCTGTGTGTGTACTGAATTTCTTTCACTTGTAAGAAAGAGTTGGCACTAAAATCTCAGAATTGTGGGAATTGTAAATCCCATTTTTCCTCTGCTGTATTTCCAAACACCACAGTAGTATAGCCAAGAGCTACTGGGAATTCATGGGCTGGCTCTCTTCCAGTAAAGTTTTAATTTATGATATGCATTGTGTATAGGCTTTTTGAAAAGTGAAAAGAAATGTATACTTCTTCACATCCTTCCCTTGTTGAAAAGGAAATTTTAAAAGGAAACAGAGACATTGGGACCAATCCTGGATATAGTAAGTGTTAATAAATTGGAATGTATATCTGTGGTATGTAATTATTTTTCCTTTTCCTCTCCCCACTGGGTTTGTTCTGAGTCTGCTTCTTTTTTATTATAGTCACTAGTTTGTTGTATTTTTTAGATTCCACATATAAGTGCTATCACAGTTTATATCTTTCTCTGTATG
This sequence comes from Cephalophus harveyi, assembly GCA_006410635.1. NCBI lineage: Eukaryota > Metazoa > Chordata > Mammalia > Artiodactyla > Bovidae > Cephalophus > Cephalophus harveyi. Next base: position 173,494 of record SJYT01035276.1, on the reverse strand, counting down.
ACTTACTTTACTTGGTATAATGTCCTTCAAGTCCATCCATCTCCTAGATAGCAAAATTTCATTCTTTTTTATTGCAGAGTAGAATCACATTATATACAGAGAAATGTATATACACTACATTGTGTATATACACTACGGAAGTGTATATACACTACATACACTACATCTTAATCCATGCATCTGTTAATGAACACGAAGGTTGCTTCTGTATCTTGGCAATTGTAAATAATATGGCTATGAACACTGGGATGCATGTATTTTTTCAGATTAGTTTTTTTTGGGTATGTTTACCAAGAGGTGGAATTGCTAGATCATACGGTAAACTTTAGTCTTTTGAGAAACATCCAAGCTGTTGTCTGTACCAATGTACATTCCCACCAAGAGTTTATGAGGGCTCCCTTTTCTCCACATTCCCACCGACATTTGTTGTGTTCTTTTTTAAGAGCCATTCTGACAGGTATGACTTGATAATCTCATTGTGGTTTTAAGGTGTATAAATTTTCAACCTGTTTGCTTGCAGGATGCCATGGCTTTTAATAAGTTTAATGTTCTCCACTGGCACATAGTGGATGACCAGTCTTTCCCTTATCAGAGTATCACTTTTCCTGAATTAAGCAATAAAGTGAGTAATTCATGTTATTGTTGTTGGTATATAAAAAATTTTGGTATGGTTTCCTTAGAAGTGTGCAGGTTAAATGTTCCTTATTATGAATATAATTTAAGTGTAAAAGTTAGATATTTGTGGTTTAAAATTTTTAGTACGCTACTGCTGAGCATTTAAGGTCCACAAAACTGGTCTGCTTTTGTAATTGTTATCATAAATATAAACCATGTAAACTATAAAAATACCAATTTAAAAGCTTAATGGATGTAGGAGACCTGAAGCTTTTGTGATTAACATAAAGTTAAATAATTATATTTATCAAGTAGCCCAACTGTACAAGTGTTTTAAACAGAGTTGTTCTGAATTCTGTAAATGACAACTTCTTTTCTCTCTAAAAAACTGTATGAAGTAGGGAGTCTTAAGAGAGAAGGCTCCTTCGCAGAAAATAATGGTGTGAGCAGTGCAGGCTGGCTGGGCTGTGGAGCAGTGGCGCAGGGCGCCAGCCTTCCTGCCGCCGCACTGAGCCCTGTGCTGCCGAGCAAGCCACCGGCCGCAGGAGACGCTGCATGCCGCATGCCGGGCTGCAGTTACGAGGGGCAGAGCCGAGGCCCCGAATCGGTCCTCTGGTCACAATTCCAAAGCTTTCCTTACAGTTTTGATGTGGTTTGGATTGAAATCCTAGCAGCACTCCTGTTGTTTGCTTTTAATATGGAAAGCCCCAAACATATACAGAAGTAGGATTTAATGAATTCCCACTTCATCGCTCAGCTTCAATAATCAAGGAATGGCCAATCCTACAACACTTATATCCCCTCCACCATTATTTTGAAGGTAACCTCAGACATCATCTCTTATTGGTAAAAAGGCCTGTTTAGAAATAACTCATTATCACAGCTAAAAAATTAGCAATAATCCAGATAGCCAATCATTATTCATGTATGCCCAAGTGCCTTTTTCTTTAAAAAAAAAAAATTGTTTTATTTGCAGTGGGATGCAGATAAACTCCATACATTGTGGTCAGTTAACATATCTGTTCTATGGGTGCGCATCCCTGACCGTGTCTTTTTATTATTTTCATTGAGGAAATGAAGCTTAATTTGTCGTATAGTTCTTACAATCCATGTTTTGTTGATTGCCTTTCCAGTGTCAATATGTTCTTCTGTCCCCTGTATTTACTATAAACTTAGATTAGGTCTTGATTCAGATTTGATGTTGGGGTTGGCGAAGGCAAGACTACCTTTTAAGGAGTTGAGCATTTATTTATATTTATATATTTATACCTTGAGAGATGTGCCATAGTAACACTTTTAATGGACCCTTATTTGCCACTGATACTGACTTCTAGTTTTTCAAGAACATAAAACAGGACCAAAGGTAATCTTTAATTAAAAAGAAAAAAATCGGCATCTCAAGGGGAATTTTTACTGCTGGCAGTAATTAAAGTGATCTTGAACACCAACAGGTATGTTTTGTAATAATGTGTGAATTTTGATTCTAAAACTGACAAGGGCAATATATTCAGAATTTTCACTTTGGAGTAGAACCTTTTATTTCTGTTTTGTCATATGGTCACATGAGGTTGAAATAGCGTGATGGTAGACATTGCTGAAACAAGGTGCTGGTTCTGTCAGTAGATAGTTCTGCCAATTAATCTGGAATTAATCCAAAGTGTTCTGAGAGCTTACTGAATAGATACAGTAAACAGATAATTTAAATGAGTCATCCAACATCACATAAGACGTTAATACTTCATGATTACTGAAAAGTCTGCTGGCAGATACCAAAGTATAAACAGAACCATAAACAGCTCATACATTTTAATAAATGTGACTTTTGCAGGGAAGCTATTCTTTGTCTCATGTGTATACACCAAACGATGTCCGTACAGTGATTGAATATGCCCGATTCCGAGGGATTCGCGTCCTGCCAGAATTTGATAGCCCTGGACATACGGCATCTTGGGGAAAAGGTAAGGAGTGTGTTTTATGAGTTGCTAAAAGTGAACACGTGTGCTCCTGCATCTCGTGACTTGGTGTTTGCTTATTTTGTTCTTACTTGTGATTTGCACAAAGGTAGCACTATTGATGGTTGTAATTCATTAACTACTATATGTCTACTGTGAGCAGGTTACTGTATCTAGGCATTGCCTAAAGTATAAACACAAGGGATAAAAGAAGACAAGAAATGATTACAAGTAGAATGTGAAGTGTGTTAAACAGTTACATGAGTGAAGTAACACCTAAAATATTCTTGAGAGATCAAAGAATATATTTTTGTTTCTGGTAGAGGGAATAACAGGAAAGGCATTTAGCTGGAGGACAGTGTATGAGAGTTGCCATGCCCTTCTCCACGGGGATCTTCCCAACCCCAGATTGAACCCATGTCTCCCGCATTGTAGGCGAATTCTTTACCTTCTGAGCCACCAGGAAAGCCCATGAATACTGGAGTGGGTAGCCTGTCTCCAGTGGGTAGTACTGGAGAAGGGTCTCCAGGGGATCTTTCCAACTCAGGAATCAAACCGGGGTCTCCCGCATTGCCGGTGGATTCTTCACTGCTGAGTGCTTAAGAACCACTCCTGGAGCTAGACTGCCTGGGATCTGAGTCCTGCTTCTGGCACTTATGGGCTTCCCAGGTGGCTCAGATGATAAAGAATCTGCCTGCAATGCAGGAGGCCCAGGTTTTATCCCTGGGAGGTGAAGATCCCTTGGAGAAGGGCATGGCAACCCACTGCAGTATTCTTGCCTGGAGAATTCTGTGGACAGAGGAACCTGGCAGTCTACAGTCCATGGCTCGCGAAGAGTCGGACACAAATGAGGGACTGTCACTTTCACTTTTCACTTTCTCGCATTTATAAACTGAGTGACCGTGGGCAAGTTACAGAACATCTCATTCTCAGACTTCCCATCTCTAAAACTTGGGGACTGACTCCAGCAAGAGAGGGATGAGAGAACTTGGTGGGATGGTGACTGGCTTACCAGAATGTGAAAATTGGGAAGCTACAGAAGGAGCTGGGGGAGAGAATTTAGTTTCTGTCGGATTGTACTCATTTATTTATTTATTTTGGGCCGTGCTGGGTCTTTGTGCTGCGCAGGCTTTTCTCTAGTTGCCGCGAGCGGGGGCTACTCTCTGGTTGTGGCAGGTGGGCTCGGAAGTTGTGGCGCATGGGCTTAGTTGTTTCACATATGGGATCTTCCCGCACTTCCCTGGTGGCTCAGAGGTTAAAGCGTCTGCCTCCGATGCAGGAGACCCGGGTTCGATCCCTGGGTCGGGAAGATCCCCTGGAGAAGGAAATGGTAACCCACTCCAGTATTCTTGCCTAGAGAATCCCATGGACAGAGAAGCCTGGTAGGCTACAGTCCACGGGGTCGCAAAGAGTCGGACACGACTGAGCGACTTCACTTATGGGATCTTCCCAGACCAGGGATCAAACCTGTGTCTCTTGCATTGGCAGGCAGATTCTCTACCTCTGACCCACCGAGGAAGCCCTGTTGGATTATATTTGAAGTGAAGCTAATTGTGTTCAGCAGGGAATTTGAAATATGGATTGAAACTTGAGAAAAAAGATTGGGGCAAGCTGAAGATTTGGGAGCCCTTAATATTTGAGATAGTATCTGAAATGTGTAAAATCTCAGAGAGGCTGATGGAAACGGAAGCAGAGCGGCACAGGGGCAGTATCCAGGAATTAGTTCTCCCTTTTCTTATCTGAAGAAATTACCAAAGTAACTCTGAGTAAACACGCTTATCTTTTTCTGTATAAAATCTCTTAACTGTCTTCAACAAAATAAAGTAGTATAATCATGTGCAAAGCCTTCTCTTTGTGCCTTAACTGCTGCTTTAGGAAAGATTCTCCGTGTTTCCTTCCAGGCCAGAAAGACATCCTGACTCCATGTTATCACGCGACCGAGCCATCTGGGACTTTCGGACCTATAAACCCTATATTGAATTCAACTTACAGCTTCCTGTCTAAACTTTTCAAAGAAATTAGTACTGTGTTTCCAGATGAATTCATTCATTTGGGAGGAGATGAAGTAGATTTTAATTGTTGGTATGAAAATCTGTTAACTGCCCCCCTCCTCTGCTTTTCTCAAACCTGTTATCTTTGAAGTAGGTGTAGAGGTGTCCCTGGAAAAAGGGAAGACTTGGGGGAACATCTCTGTGAGGTGTTAACCTCGGACCATAACTCCTAAGACGGTGAACTGTTTACAGAATTCACACACTGATGCTATTGACAGAAGCCTGTAGGAAGGAGAATTAAGATGCAGAAGAAAATGGGAATTGAAAACTAAATAGAGCACAAGAATAGCTTTAGTGAAGAGGATAATGATTAAGTGGGAGAGATTTTTCTAGTGAAAGTCTTCTGTGCAAATAGCCTTAGATGGAAGAAAGACATGGGAGCTTAGGGAAAGCCATTTTTGTACAATATCAGCTTCTAAAAAAGTTATTTGCAGTGGAAAGCTAAAGATAACTCATAATTAAATTTTAGACTTATTTTTTAGGCATAATTAGGCTTATTTTAGGCATAATTGGGCTTTATTTTGCTCTTTACAAACTTTAATACCAATTTCCATCTGTATAAATGATGTTGGGGCTATCTGTTGCTTTAAAATAGATTGGGCATATTGAACTTTTAATGAAATTTTAATCACTGTTTTTGTTTAAGGGAGTCCAATCCAGCAGTCCTGAATTTCATGATGAACAAAGGCTTTGGCAGAAATTTTAAGAAACTACAATCTTTCTATATGCAGATGTAAGTTATTGAAAGCCTACTTGTTTTTATTTCATCAGAGTCTTTTGTAAAAGCTTAAGCTCTTATTTAGGAGATCCAACCAGTCCATCCTAAAGGAGATCAGCCCTGAATATTCACTGGAAAGACTGATGCTGAAGCTGAAACTCCAATACTTTGGCCACCTGACGCGAAGAACTGACTCATTTGAAAAGACCCTGATGCTGGGAAAGATTGAGGGCAGGAAGAGAAGGGGGCGATAGAGGATAAGATGGTTGGATAGCATCACCGGCTCGATGGACATGAGTTTGAGTACTCTGGGAGTTGGTCATGGACAGGGTAACCTGGTGTGCTGCAGTCCATGAGGTCGCAAAGAGTCAGACACGACAGTGATTGAACTGAAGCTCTTATTTAGTACTATTGTATTTTCTCATTTTCTCTCCATTCCTTTTCAAAGTGTACATGTTATAATCTTTGTTACACAAAGTACAGATGAAAAATCATAAGGGAGGGTGTAATACCCATTATTCTCTTTAAATAGATAACATGGTGACTCCAATCCTTTTGCAGTGACTGTTGAGACGTAGGGTGGTAACAGTTATCTGCTCTGTGAACTCAGCTGAAAACCCAGGCTACCCTGTGAAGGCTTTGTCACCGTCTAGCTCCTGGAATTAATTCTGTCAACTCTATTGCTTTTACTCTATACCTGTGCTGTCTGGCATGGCAGGCACAGCCACATGTGGCTGTTTGTATTTAAATTATACTTGAAGAAAATTAAAAATTCAGTTCCTCAGTCACATTAGCCACATTTCACGTGTTCAGGAGCCAACGGCTAGATGAGACTAGTGCTGCCATACTGCAAAGTGCATGTATAGAACATTTCCTTCCCTGAAGATAAGGATCTACTAGACAGTGCTGCCCTATGGTGAAGAGTAGTAAGCTTATTTTGTAAAGAGCCAGACAGTAATTACTGGTGACTTCACGGGGCACAAATGGCTTCATGGGCTTCCCTGATGGCTCAGCAGTGAAGAATCTGCCTGCAGTGCATGAGATGTGGGTTTGATCCCTGGGTCGGGAAGATCTCCTGAAGAGGTAATGGTAACCTACTCGAGTATTCTTGCCTAGAAAATCCCATGGACAGAGGAGAATGGCGGGCTACAGTCCATGGGGTCGCAAAGAGTTAGCCATGACTGAGCAAGCATGCATATGGCTGCGTACTTTTAAAATATTTTTTAAAGAGTGCTTTACCATGGGGTCGCAAAGAGTCGGATACGACTGAGTGACTTCAGTTCACTTTACCAATGTAAAAAGGGGCTTCCCTCGGGGCTCAGCTGGTAAAGAATCCACCAGCAATGCGGGAGATCTGGGTTTGATCCCTGGGTTGGGAAGATCCCCTGGAGAAGGGAAAGCCTACCCACTCTGACATTCTGGCCTGGACAACTCCATGGTCTGTATAGTCCATGGTGTTGCAAACAGTTGGACATGACTGAGCAGCTTTCACTTTACAAATATAAACACGATTCTCAGCTCATGAGCCACACAAATACATTCTGCAGGGTAGTTTGCCAGCCCCTGCACTGAGCAGGCCCAGGTTCTAGCCTTTTCCTATTTAGCTATTCCTATTTTGCATGATACAGTCTGATTTTCCTTTTTCTTGATTTTTTTTTATCCTGCATAACACCCAGCATTGTCTCAATGTCAGGAGATAATTTGTGAATTGATTGTCAGCACTGCTGGAAGTTATTTAGGTGCTGTCACAAATAGTTTCTGGTTTCCTTTATTCTACGGTACTCAATGAGATTGACCAAGATTGATGTTTGTACACTTCCTTATGAGTTGCCACATCTTCCTATCTTTGGGGCATGCTTAGCTGATTCATTCTGCAAACGACTGTTGAACCCTTCTGTTGTGTCAGGTTCTGAGCCGTGTGCTAGAAAGAAGGAACCACAGGGGTCACCACCCAACTTTAGCTTGTTCTGCTATAAAGCTGTGCTGTACTGAAAGGCTTCTCAGGTGGCACTAGTGGTAAAGAACCTGCCTGCCAGTGCAGGAGACACAAGAGACATGGGGTCGACTTCTGGGCTGGGAAGATCCCCTGGAGGAGGGCATGGCAACCCACTCCAGTATTCTGGCCTGGAGAATCCTCTGGACACAGGACCTGGTGGGCTACAGTCCATGGGGTCGCAGACAGTGGGACACTAAAGCGGCTTCACACGCACATCCTGAAAGGCATCTGTCAGTGTTGCAGTCTTTGGTATAAAATGTGCATTCTTTACACACGTTGCTAAGTTTGTGATCTGAAATAACTTAAAATTTTTTTCAATGGTAGGGTTTTGAATATGATTTCAGCCATGAAGAAGAGATCCATAGTCTGGCAAGAGGTTTATGATGATGAAGGCAAGGTGAGAGGTTACTGATACTGCGTGTGGTTCTGATAATATGACTTAATACTCTAACACCTTGGATGGAAGGAACCCTAAGCTTTCCCTGTAATGTTGGGGGAAGTCAGCTTACCTTTCCGTTTAAGCTGCTGTTAGGCAGGAGCCGCACACCGACACCGATGATGATGGGACTTATTTGATTTCTTCCATTTACCTCATTCTTCAGTGCTGCCTCCTTCTCATCCTCCCATCTTCCCTCCTCCCTCTCCATCTCATTCTTAGTAACAAATTGAGGTACTTTGAAAAATGTTCCTTTTTTCAGAAGGGCAGAACAAACAGATAAGAATGAGTCTTTATTGCTGTTAATTAAGGTAACCTTCGTTTTAAGTATCACTGTCAAGTACACTTTTTATTTTAAGGCATTTCTCTCTGACATAATCAGAATTCTTTATTTTCCTTTGGGGCAACTGAAAATTTGAAAGTCCAGCTACTTGTATTATCTTTCCAGAAGGGTTAGTGTCATCCTCTAAGTTCCAAAGTAAGTAAACTAGTGTGGTAGAAATGGGACTAAAGATTTAATTCATTACCTATGTGGTATTGTATATAGACAAAAGTTAAAAAGTTAAATATTAAACATTAAGGTTTGATGAAATGCCTAAGTCCTTGTTACAAATAGCATTAGATATTACCTCAAAAAGGAAAGGGGAAAGAAGAAAATGTTGCTTTGTCAAGGATCTTAAAGAGTTAGTTATTAGCTACAGTGCCTTAGACTTTTAATTTCATCTGCTATAGCTGTGGGACCTAATAATACATATTTCATTTCTAACTTTAATAGCTTATACCAGGCACAGTAGTTCAAGTGTGGAAAATGGACAACTTCTATAACGAACTAGGGAGCATTACAGCAGCTGGCTTCCCTGTGATCATTTCTGCCCCTTGGTACTTAGACACCATCCATTATGGGCAAGACTGGAGACAGTACTACTCTGTGGAGCCTCTTAACTTTGCGGGTAAGTGAAGCAACCACCATTACTTGACATGTTAGGTTTTGCAAACCCTCCCCTCCCTCCAGGGAATCTTGACCTAGGTACCACCTACTATCCTCCCTTTTATGTTTGATCCTTGATTTTCCTTGTGTATAATCCAACAGACTGAACTCAGTATCATTTTATACTTTGTGAAAGAAACCACATTCTTTCCTGAATGACAGAACTTCTAAAGTAAGATTCCCTTATGCTGGTAAGACTTGTCACTATGCATTCAAAGAGGCCTGACTGCAGGAGCCTTGTCTCTCCTCTGAGCCTCCTCTGCGATGTAAGGCACCTAAGTAGGGATCGCGCCTTGTTCAGTGGCTTCCAGGTTCTGGGGAGGAGGCATCCTTGGGGGTGTGCATGTCTGAGTGTTGGGGCTCTAGGCTCTCAAACCCCTTAAGAACAGTTCTGCTTTGTCCAGTTTTGTACACTAGACTTTAATATACAGTTTCCTTTGAGGAAGAGTGTTCTCATGTTTAAAAAGTTTCTGTTTCTCCAAAAGCATTTTCTGAGAATCAAGAAGTCGTAATTACTGAAGATACCTAGTCTCTTTGATACCAACAGACAGGTATTGAAGGCAGGACTGGTGGTCACTAGCATAGTCCACCTTGCATTCCTTGGCACACTGTTCACAGGCAACCAGGGGAAGTGCTTCTAGTGTCCAAATAAGTTTGCAGAAAACCAAAATAAAATGGTCTCTTTACTACTGGCCTGCTGCATTAGTCGACACACGCTAACAAATGCTCTGTCAACTACGGAGTCAGTTGTGGCAATAAAGCTTGCCACCATTTTTTGTGCCATAGCTGTGAACTTCTCCCAAGGTCCTCCTGACTCCCAGAGAGAAGCCTTGCCCCAGGCTAACACCAGAAACCAGCGCCGCCTCTGTGTGTGAGCCTCAGGTTCAGTTCAGTTGCTCAGTCGTGTCCGACTCTTTGTGACCCCACGAATCCCAGCACGCCAGGCCTCCCTGTCCATCACCAACTCATGGAGTTCACTCAGACTCACGTCCATCGAGTCCGTGATGCCATCCAGCCATCTCATCCTCGGTCGTCCCCTTCTCCTCCTGCCCCCAATCCCCCCCAGCATCAGAGTCTTTTCCAATGAGTCAACTCTTCGCATGAGGTGGCCAAAGTACTGGAGTTTCAGCTTTAGCATCATTCCTTCCAAAGAAATCCCAGGGTTGATCTCCTTCAGAATGGACTGGTTGGATCTCCTTGCAGTCCAAGGGACTCTCACGAGTCTTCTCCAACACCACAGTTCAAAACCATCAATTCTTCAGCGCTCAGCCTTGCAACCACCTAACTCACACCACTGACTGTAATCTAGGTACTCCGGAACAGAAACAGCTTGTCATTGGTGGAGAAGCCTGCATATGGGGAGAGTATGTGGATGCAACTAACCTTACTCCAAGATTATGGTATGGAACCTCAGGGCGGACATGTGGACTAAGGGGCCTGAGTTTCTCTTCATCCAAGTGGGAAAGCACTAGAAACTTGCCCAAGTGTGTGGTTTGCTTCTTGAAGAAAACATGAATTTAAATTGCCTTGGGGGATGTGTGGTTTAAATTTTAGGCCTCGGGCGAGTGCTGTTGGTGAGAGACTCTGGAGTCGCCAAGATGTCACAGATCTAGAGGATGCCTACAGGAGACTAACAAGACACCGCTGCAGGATGGTCGGGTAAGACACATTATTTGTCAGGCTAGGACACTGTTAAGTACAGGGTGATTTTTTACCTTATTTAGTGTTAGCTAGCTTACTGGGATTTTTTTCTTTCTTTTTTTGCTATAAACGGAAATGTATCTGACCTTACAGGTAGTAATTTAATTAGGAAAAATTGGCAACTGTTTCTCCATGAATTATGAATCTCTCTTTAGTAATTTGTGGTATGGTTTAGTGATTCTAATTTGAGCTAAGTTTCTTAAGACAGACATGAATTAATCTAAAACATCTTTTGTTTATATTTTTCCTACAGACGAGGAATAGCTGCACAACCTCTCTTTACTGGATATTGTGAGCATGAGGGCAGAATGTAAAAACGAGCCGAAACAGAAGAAAGATATGGGAAAGGAGCCCATAGTCATCCATACTACAATCAACCTGATTTTAAAAATCATGTTTTTGAATAAAATATCTTTTTATTGATTGAACCTCCATCTTATTATACATTAGAAGACTGACATCTTTCTTGTGAGAGAAGTGTAAAATCAACCAACCGAAAACCTTGTGATATCTATCACTCAGTGTATTCCAAAAGACTGAATCTTAACTACCAACAGTAATAATTTACTAGATACACAATACAGCTCAGGTACATTAATCGTCAACATCACAGCACGTGTCTCATGCTATAAAGTAGAATGAGCAGCACCAGCGCCACCGTCTGTTCAAGTTCTCTCTTAAATTGTTCTTACTGAAAACGAAGTAGGTAGGTGCTCCTGAGTTTCCCTCCAAGCACTTACGATGGGCCATGTCTCTGGCTAAGCAGCGTACTTTGATCTTGAGGATTCATGGCTTGATAGGTAGACAGCTCTAAGGCAAAAGTAGCTGAGCCTGATGTTAATGTTCGAAGCACAGTTGAATAACCCTAATCAAAGTAATTTAAGTTAGTTATCTCTGCAAAGTTAAGCCTCAAATCTCTCCCTGCACATCTTTTGACCATTATCAGGAAAAATTTGGTAAGTACTGTGGACAGAAAGCCAGGAGCAGGGCTATGCTTCAGAAGCATTCCCCAGTCCCAACGTTTGGTCAAGACTCTGCTGGCACTCAGATGCCTGTCCCAGAGCAGGAGAGGCTGGCGGGGACAAGAATGCCATGAAGAACTGGCTGAGAGCCAGCAACAGTGGAAGTAAATAAGTGCTTGGGATGGAAAAACTGTCATTGAGGCTGATGACACATTTTGGTAGAGCACACCTCAAACTTTGTGGAGGACTGGAAAGCCCTCCCCCACACATCCACACCCGTGCGGATAGAATCCCTGGGATTCTCCAGCAATTTATGTAAAATATGTAGATTTAGTCATAGAGTACCTACCATGGTTTCTGCTAAGGGAACAAATCCGATAACCACTTTGTTGTCTTGGCGAGACTGGATTTCCTGAATGTTCCCTCTTCTCTGTGCCAGGTCTGCTAGAACAGGGCTGAGGTAGTCTCTGCTCACTGTCACCTCAAGATTCATCAGGGGCTCCAAAATTTGCTTATCAGCTTTCTTCAGAGCCTAAAGAAATTAAAGGATGTTAACTCCTCTTCCTTAGACTGCAGATCAGACTCCGTTACGAAGGGAAGATTCATAAAAACTTCAATACTCTTAAGCACAGAGCCTGCAGCATAAAGACAGAAGCCTGCCTTAACACTATAAGAAGTCCAGAATTTCAACATTCACTCGTCCATGCATGCCAACACTACACCTGAGACCTCATGTATGTGGTGCAGGAGGACGCTTGGTAAAGTCTGATTATGTAGAGCACCTGTGAACATGTGCCCAGAGACACAGAGAAAGAAAATGGCTTTCCCCTCTCAAAGACATATTTCCTTCATATATCTCCTCTTTTATTTTTGAAACCAGTAGTTACAGTTCATGCTATAAGTCAGGGCAATCAAGGAGGGAAATAAAGGAGGGCGCTAAAAACACACTAAACAGAAACTGTAAAAGAAACAGAATTCTATACAGGATTTCAGATTTCAAAGAAGAACAAGCACATACAGAAACTGAAAAAAGCTAAAACACATCAGGCAAATAGGAAGTGGACAAAAACGGGGGAAGCAGCAGAGGAATAAAGACATCTTGGGGTCCTAGTCAGATTGTCTGTATAGCATCATTTCATCAGCCAAACTGGTAGGATTCAGAGGGCGTTTGCAAGCACTGTAACTACTGATGGGTTTGCTTTAAAAGGTAACCTATTCCTCCGGCCGGCTGCTGCTGCTGCTGCTGCTGCTAAGTCGCTTCAGTCGTGTCCGACTCTGTGCGACCCCATAGACGGCAGCCCAACAGGCTCCCCCGTCCCTGGGATTCTCCAGGCAAGAACACTGGAGTGGGTTGCCATTTCCTTCTCCATTGTGTGAAAGCGAAAAGTGAAAGTGAAGTCGCTCACTCGCGACCGACTCCTAGCGACCCCATGGACTGCAGCCTACCAGGCTCCTCCATCCATGGGATTTTCTAAGCAAGAGTACTGGAGTGGCTTGCTATTGCCTTCTCCGTCCTCCGGCCTACCAGGGTTAAAACAATTTCCTATATATTCTAAGCCTGTTTGGTTGTCAGGTGGGATGTAATAATCTTGGATTTAGCAGTGGAAACCAGATCAAAGAGCAAGGGCTCTGGAATGTGGCCTCTCCTTTATCTAACTCTGGCTGATCATCCTCTCTCTGCTCACCGGCCCCCACTCACTCAGGCCTGGAGGATACCATGGCATCTATTGTCCAGTAATGCTCTGCACCTTGGACGCTTCTGTTCCCCACACTTCAGCACCTCTGCCTTCCCCTCTCCCTGCTATCTTCATGATTGTGAAAAATGGGCAGACTTGTAAAAACTTCAGTATATTTTCTTTATTGTTGAAATTTCAGAAAACCATAGCACACCTATATATAGTAAAAGCATAATTTCAGTTCTTTGCAGCTGATTAAGCCTTTAAAATCACTATCAACTGAAATGACTCAACTAGTATCTAATAATCCTTGAATGAAAATATTACTAAAAAATAACAATAGTCCCCACAAACAACTAAATAGATTCTATGTATTTTTGCAATTCTTACCCAAAGCTTTGTGCCACTTCACAGTGTGGCTTTTCGAATAACAGAATGGGGAAAGACTAAAAATTAAGAGGAATAATGCTGTATCTGAGGAAAGGACAGAGTTCTGTGTGACCAAACAGGAGGTATTGTGCTCGTGGGTCTGTCCTTAGTCCTCTTTTCACAGTCTTTTCCTTGGGAACAACTGCCTAGTTACAGAGCGTCAAAGCTTCCGCAAAGCTGCACTCGAGTCACGGTCTTTGGGTGCTTGTTGTAATCCACTGGCCTGCTCTGGGATGATGTCTGAGTATCTTGCAGCAACCCAATATGGCCCAAACTGATCTCATTGTTTCCTTTTCCAAACACTTGCCTGCTCTTTCCTCTTTCTGTTGATGGCGTCACTAGTCTTCAGTTTACTCGGACACGCGTCTTTGATTTCCTTTTTCCCCAACGTAAGCTGTAAGATTTCTATTCCTATTGCTGATATCCTGGCCCAGATCTAGTCTATTCCCTGTCTGAGGCTCTCATACTCTAGTCCCTCCTATATTCCAATGATTATGCTGCTCTCTTCAAAATGTTTAAATCATTCACCACAGTTCTCAAAACAAATCTCAAATTCCTCAGTGTAGTTTCTTACAGGTTTCCCTACAGTCGGACTCTGTTTTACTTTTCCAACCCTAATTTCAACACCCCCTGCCTTCTTTAATCTTTCCATGTCTGGAATGCTGCCACTGTACCCATAGCCTCCAAAACACCACAGGCCAACCATTAAGGGAACTGGAAAAGCCCCTGTGTGCTTGTTTTCGAAGTAAAATGCCGACTCAAGAGTTAATGATCGGGAAATGTGAAGATGCAGAAACAAGGCTAGCTGTCGGGCTAGGGATCTGGTAACAATTTAGACTATAATTCTGTCACAAAGCAGAATTACCAAACTCACAGTTCCCTTAAAGATATAAAGGCTTGACACACATTCCCAAATTGTTTTTACAGGAAGCAGACCCCCTCCCGATGAAAACTGCCAACCACAAGAACACAGACCACGGACTGGTTGAAACAGCCTGCTCCTGAAACACTATAGTGGGTCACAGTCTAGAGGTCATTGGCTCACCATGGCCCCCTTTGCCTGGCAAAGCAATAAAAGCTACTCTTTCCTGTTTCACCGAAAACTCTTGTCTCCACATTTCTATTCAGCACCTGTGAACAGAGGCTGAATTTCAGCAACATTAACTTCTTTCCAATGTCGACTAAAAAGATGCAAGTTCCATCTGAGGCAAAATGAAGACTGCAGCCTGGGAGACAGGACCTCAGAGAGCTCTGAGAGACTGCTCCAAAGAGGCAGTGGGGGAAGGGCAATCAATAAGATTTTGGTGAAGGGGGAATTCAATACAATTAAGCACTCATTTTACAAAGGGTTTTCTGGTCTCCAGGAGGATCTGAGGTCCTCAGAAACGGATTTAGTGCTTTTCTAGGTAACAGGAGATGAAAGGACTGGAATCATGAAATCAGTTCCTAAAAACATCCAACTATCTAAAGACCTGTCCCACCAGATTCCTGGAGGAAAGAGTGCCTCACTCCACCCTGAACTCCCTCAAGGGGTGTTGAAGGTC
Organism: Cephalophus harveyi; assembly: GCA_006410635.1. NCBI lineage: Eukaryota > Metazoa > Chordata > Mammalia > Artiodactyla > Bovidae > Cephalophus > Cephalophus harveyi. The sequence continues at coordinate 158,426 of SJYT01035276.1, read as the reverse complement.
AATGGCTACAGCAGCATGGCGTTCAGTCTCTGTAGAGGCTGATGGTGAATGCCCTCATTCAGTGGTTGGCAATGCTCTTGGCAGGTGCCAGTTAATAGCTGACACCAAGAACCATGCTCCAATTCCCCACTCCTCAGCTTTTGTGAATTTTATGCCATTCTATCTAATATTTTGACTGTTTGGCTATATTTAATTTCCTTTTAAATCATAAGCTCGTTTAGGTCAAGAAAAACATATGCATCTTATTGTGTTCCCTCAGTTCCCAGTGCACCATGACCACAACATAGATGCTCAGTAACTATATGAAGTGAGGTGAAGTCGCTCAGTCGTGTCCGACTCTTTGCGACCCCGTGGACTGTAACCTACTAGGCTTCTCTGTCCATGGGATTCTCCAGGCCAGAATACTGGAGTGGATTGCCATTTCCTTCTCCAGGGGATCTTCGCGACCCAGGGATCAAACCCAGGTCTCCCACATTGGAGGCAGACGCTTTAACCTCTGAGCCACCAGGGATGAAGCATCATTAACTTCTCATCAGCAGAGGCAAGGAGTTTCCCCACCAGATGAAGTTTCACAAGTGTCAGAGTACTTCCATTAGTAGTATTTAAAGTAATGAGTTAAAACTAAAGATTAAGTGGAAGCCTCATAAAGTTAACTCTTATTCTCTACTACAGTCTTAATGGAAGGTTAACCAAGGGGTATTAGATTCTGAAAGACTGGCCAAAATACTGGGGCTTGAGGTTAACTTAGAAGCACTGTATCATCTTTCAGGTTACGGTTATTTCAATACTAGAACCAAAGTCAGGTGGAACTCTAAGAATTATTGGAAGGTAAATGTTTTCAACAATTTCATCATGACCACTTTACAGGCACTATTTCTAACTACATGCTCCAGAAAACAATACTTAAATAATTATTTTTGAAAACGTAGTAGGTGAGTGTTTTTTAAAATGAAAACTCTTAAGAAGTATGAATTTGAACTCACATGAAAAAGTCATTAAAGTTCAGCCTTCCTAAGTCAGGGACCTAGGATATTTAAATTAACTTTGTAATTATGGATTCAAATAAGACTAGAAAACCAGGTCTCAAACACAGTCCAAAATATTAGAAACTGGTCATAAAAGCAAGTGTTTTAATGTGCATCAGTCACCTACAAAACTAGAGTATTCCCACACCGAGAAGAATGCATGGAATCAGCATTCAGCACACGAAGGTCCTGGCGGGTGACCCCATGGACTGCAGAACACAAGGCTTCCCTGTCCATCACCAACTCCGGGAGCAGGCTCAAACTCATGTCCATCTAGTCAGTGATGCCATCCAACCTTCACATTCTCTGTCATCCCCTTCTCCTCCTGCCTTCAATCTTTCCCAGCATCAGGGTCTTTTCCAATGAGTCAGCCCTTTGTATCAGGTGGCCAAAATACTTGAGCTTCAGCACCAGTTCTTCCAATGAATATTCAGAACTGATTTCCTTTAGAATTGACTGGTTTCATCTCCTTGCAGTCCAAGGGACTCTCAAGAGTCTTCTCCAACGCCACAGTTCAAAAGCATCAATTCTTCGGCGCTCAGGTTTCTTTAGAGTCCAACTCTCACATCCATACATAACTACTGAAAAAGCAATAGCTTTGACTAGATGGACCTTTGTCAGCAAAGTTCTCTGCTTTTAAATATTCTGTCTAGGTTGGTCATAGCTTTTCTTCCAAGGAATAAGTGCGTCTTTTAATTTCATGGCTGCAGTCACCATCTGGAGTAATTTGGGAGCCCCCAAAATAAAGTCTCTTACTGTTTCCATTGTTTCCCTATCTATCTGCCATGAAGTGATGGACCGGATGCCATGATCTTCATTTTTTGAATACTGAGTTTTAAGACAGCTTTTTCACTCTCTACTTTCACTTTCATCAAGAGCCTCTTTAGTTCCTCTTCTCTTTCTGCCATAAGGGTGCTGTCAACTACATATCTGAGGTTATTCGTTATTTCTCTCGGCAATCTTGATTCAAGCTTGTGCTTCATCCAGCCCGGCATTTCGCATGATGTACTCTGCATAGAAGCTAGATAAGCAGAGTGACAACATACAGCCTTGATGTACTCCTTTCCCAATTTGGAATCACTCTGTTGTTCCATGTCCAGTTCTAACTGTTGCTTCTTGACCTGCATACGGAATTCTTAGGAGGCAGGTAAGGTGGTCTGGTATTCCCAACTCTAAGAATTCTTCAGTTTGTTGTGATCCACACAGTCAAAGGCTTTGGTGTAGTCCATAAAGCAGGAGATGTTTTTCTGGAACTCTCTTGCTTTTTTGATGATCCAACAGATGTTGGCAATTTCATCTCTGGTTCCTCTGCCTTTTCTACATCCAGTTTGAACATCTGGACATTCTCATTTTATGTATTGTTGAAGCCTGGCTTGGAGAATTTTGAGCATTACTTTGCTCAAAATTACCTAGCATGTGAGATGAGTGCAACTGTGTGGTAGTTTGAACATTCTTTAGCATTAAAATGAAAACTGACCTTTTCCAGTCCTGTGGCCACTGCTGAGTTTTCCAAATTTGCTGACATATTGAGTGCAGCATTTTCATAGCATCTTTTAGGATGTGAAATAGCTCAACTGGAAATCCATCACCTCCACTAGCTCAAGGGCATATCCCCAGGCAACCACAAGAAGAGGAGACTGCTTTATGCTCTGAGAAGGAAATTCACTTATCTGATCTGTAATTCAACAAGACTTATCTGATTTTGGTGATCCTTGATTAATCTTAGTAGAATAAACATGAACTCCAATACTGGAACCAATATTAGACCTTCAGTGTCCTTTAGATTATAGTCCATTTTGGGCAGAGCTGACCCCAGAAGCGTCTTTTACTCAAAGCTACCAGATTGCCTCTATGGCTGTGTATCTGGTATAGGAAAAGCAGCATGCATGCTCAGTCGCTTCAGTCATGTCTGACTCATTGCGACCCTATGGACGGTAGCCCACCAGGCTTTGCCCATGGGATTTCCCAGGCAGGAACACTAGAATGAATTGCCATTTCCTTCCCCCCTCCAAGGTATCTTCCTACCCAGGGATTGAACCTGCGTCTCTTACGTCTCCTTCATTGACTGGCAGGTTCTTTACACCAGTGCTACCTGGGAAGGCAGGGAAAGGAGAGATGCCACTAAAACAACTTGCCTCTTTGGCAGAATCAGAGGATGTTTAGTAACTATTGTATCGAATACCAATATCCTAGATCCTATTTTGAATAAAACTCCAGTGATTAAGAAATCAAAGATTCTTCAGGATTGGAAACTCTTGATTATAGGGTTCAGAATGCAAGGACACAAGGTCAGGCACTGGGAGCACAGCTGTCTGCAGATTAGTGGTGCAGGGCTGTCCAGAGAGTACCTTAAAGCAAAAAGGATTCAGTTCTGTCCCTCACTCATGTCCAACTCTTTGTGACTCCATGAACTGCAGCATGCCAGGCGCCCCTGTCCATCACCAACTCCCAGAGTTTGCTCAAACTCATGTTCGTTGAGTCAGTGATACGATCCAACCATCTCATCCTCTGTCATCCCCTTCTCCTCCTGCCGTCAATCTTTCCCAGCTCCAATGAGTCAGTTCTTCGAATCAGGTGGTCAAAGTATTGGAGCTTCAGCTTCAGCATCTGTCCTCCCAATGAATATTCAGGACTGACTTCCTTTAGGATGGACTGGTTGGATCTCCTTGCAGTCCAAGAAACTCTCAAGAGTCTTCTCCAACACCACAGTTCAAAAGCATCAATTCTTTGGCCCTCAGGTTTCTTTAGAGTCCAACTCTCACATCCATACATGATCACTGGAAAAACCATAGCTTTGACTAGATGGAACTCTGTTGGCAAAGCAAGGTCTCTGCCTTTTAATATGCTGTCTAGGTTGGTCATAGCTTTTCTTCTAAAGATCAATCGTCTTTAAATTTTCTAGCTGCAGCCACCATCTGCAGGGATTTTACGGCCCAAGAAAAAGTCTCTCACTGCTTCCATCGTTTCCCCATCTATTTGCTATGAAGTGATGGGACCGGATGCCATGATTTTAGTTTTCTGAATGTTGAGTTTTAAGCCAACTTTTTTACTCTCTTTCACTTTCATCTAAAGGCTCTTTAAGTTACTCTTCACTTTCTGCCATAAGCTTGGTGTCATCTGTGTATCTGAGGTTGTTGATATTTCTCCCAGCAATCTTGATTCCAGCTTGTGCTTCATCCAGCCTGGCATTTAGCATGATGTACTCTGCATATAAGTTAAATAAGCAGGATGACAATATACAGCCTTGACATACTCCTTTCCCATTTTGGAACCAGTCTGTTGTTCCATGTCCAGTTCTAACTGTTGATCTGAATATAGATTTCTCAGGAGGCAGGTAAGGTGGTCTGGTATTCCCAATTCTTTAAGAATTCTCCATAGTTTGCTGTGATCCACACAGTCAAAGGCTTTGGTGTAGTTAATAAAGCAGATGTTTTTCTGGACTCTCTTGCTTTTTTGATGATCCAACAGATGTTGGCAATTTGACCTCTGGTTCCTCTGCCTTTTCTAAATCCAGCTTAAACACCCGGAGGTTCTCAGTTCACATACTATTGAAGTCTTGCTTGGAGAATTTTGAGCATTACTTTGCTAGCATGTGAGATGAGTGCAATTCTGTGGTAGTTTGAACATTCTTTGGTATTGCCTTTCTTTGGGACTGGAATGAAAACTGACCTTTTCCAGTCCTGTGGCCACTACTGAGTTTTCCAGATGTGCTGGCATATTGAGTGCAGAACTTTAACAGGAAGCACTGTTACAGCAGCTTCTCCAATCAGGAAGCTTCCACAAGCCTCTTATTCTTATCCCTTAGAGGGCAGGCTAACGAAATGAAAACCACAATCACAATTACAGCAAAAAGGATTAGGACATGTCCATACCTTTTGTAGGCATCTTGAGACACAGGCAGAAATCATAGTTGTGGAGGTACCGGGATGAATTACCAAAGAATGTAAAGTAACTGCTACATCTTGAACTGGGGATCCAAGCAATGGTCCTAGGTAAGGGGGAAAACTATATTAGGACTGTATTGTATTCAGTGAGGGGTAACTAAAATGTGTAAAGAGGCAGAGAACTTCCAGTGTCCTGCAGGTAAGGAGCTTTGAAGTCATCACATTGTTCTAAATAATAAATAAAATGCAACAACTCTTATTGGATTGACTGGAGAGGGGAGGACAAAGGGCAAACCACTGTCCCTAAGACTGGAGAGAGAGGTCGGTGCAGAGACTTGCACTGAACTGTAACTGCTAAACTGTCTGAGGCTCAGTGTGGCCCAGTCAGAGTTAAAAACTCCAGGAGGACCCAGTCTTGGGGGTGGGGAGGGGCAGAATTTTGTGATCTCAAGCAGGTTCTCACAGTAAATATTAGAGATTCATGAGGGTGGTAGTGGAGAGGAATTCTTTCTGAAATACTCCAAGGCATTCTATTCTTAACAAGGTCGGCCCTCAGAGGAAACTAGTATATCAGAGCCAAACCTGAAGGGGTATCAGAGCCTAGATGACTTAAGGGAAGCACCCAATTCCAGTCTACTCCAGCCATCGTGTCCCACCTATGGGGGATGAAAGGACTGAGAAACAGCTGTGCAGTTCAGAGGTCAAGGGCACTAGCTAAGACCCAATCTTAGGGGTACAGACACTCCCCCTCCCCCTCACCTCACCACCACAGTACTAAAGGCCAGTTTAGAGCAGTCCCTTTTACCCAGTGTATCATAACTGGCTATCAGGAAAAATGCTGAAGGGCAAAGAGCACAATCTGAATACAGAGAGCAAGCATCAGGACCAGACATGGCAGGAATGCTGAATGATCAGACTGAGAATATAAACTGTGATTAACATGCTAAGGGCTGTACAAACAAAGTAAAGGGCACTAAGAACAGATGATCATGATGGCAGAGCGACAGAAGTCCTAAGAAACAACAAAAAGAAATGCCTCAGATCAAAAACACTGTTAACAGAAAGGAAGAAGACCACTGACGTGCTCAGATGGGACACGGCTGAGCAAAGTCTGAGTTAGAAGATATATCAGAAGAAACCTCCAAAACTGAAAAGCAAAGTGAACAAAAGACTGAAAAAAACAGAACAGAATATGCACTACTGTGGGACAACCACAAGGTATGACATATGCATGATGCGGAGAAATAGGGAGAAAATACCCCCAAAGTTAGAAAGGAAGAATGAAATAATTTCTATTATCAGAAGGGGTTGAAAGTGATACTCATGCTTACTCTGATTTGACTACCTCACCTTGGAGGCACGCACTGTGAACGCCATTTTCAAAGGCCTCTCGGGAGGCCTGCGAGAGGTCTGCGGCAACACTTGCTGCATACTCGATAACGGGCAGAAGAGATGATGTTTTCATGGGTTTTGCTTCCAGTTCTACAGTCACAAGATGCCGTTTGTCTCCTAAAGTTCTATCTAAGGTATCTGTAAACAAATTGAATATAGTATCTCAGAGATCTGTTCTGGAAAGGTGTCAAGGTGCCACAACTGGCAAAATCAAGTCCAACAAGTTGATTACAGTCAACAAGTTCAAGGTCTCATGGAAGATAAAGTGGAAGAAAATACCAATAAAGACACTAAGCACAGTATAAAAATGGCAGAGTAAATAGTGCTATCAAGAAAGCATAGATTCTGTGTTTATCAACGTTAAACACCTGCTCTGAATCACCTATTAATATTGCTTCAGTGTTAGGGTGTGTTAAGGCAGATGAACACACAAGTTCTGACATGCAGGTCATACATTTAAACATTTATGTGACCGAAATCCTTTTAAGCACAAAATTTTTACTTAAAACACTTACTGAGTACAATAGGTTATCTAATGAAAATTAAAAGGTTTTTAACCTTAACAACAAACAGTTAAATTTCATACTGTTCCAGCAATGTATTCTTTATTTAATGTTTATGACTTCTTTCCTCCAAAACTACTGATCTATTTGTTAAAATCAAAATGGTATCCTTCATTTGTCAACAAGCAACTGCGGTCAGTGAAACTGAGTGGTGCTCTGTGGGGCTCTCTGGCATGGAGGCCCTTTTGTCCCCCATTTCTTGTAGGCAAGACTCCAGCCTCTATGACCTTCTCTATGAGTTCCACAGGGCAGATTTGGAACTGTTGCTAATCAAGGGAGAAGCAGTCAAGAAACCACTTGTTCAGTTCAGTTGCTCAGTCATGTCCGACTCTGTGACCCCATGAACCACAGCACGCCAGGCCTCCCTATGCATCACCAACTCCCGGAGTTCACCCAAACCCACGTCCATCGAGTTGGTGATGCCATCCAGCCATCTCATCCTCCGTCGTCCCCTTCTCCTCCCGCCCTCAATCCTTCCCAGCATCAGGGTCTTTTCAAATGAGTCAGCTCTTCGCATCAGGTGGCCAAAATATTGGAGCTTTAGCTTCAACATCAGTCCTTCCAATGAACACCCAGGACTAATACCTACTGATACCTACTAGAGGAACTGCTGAGAACTAAGGTCTACACATAGCCACCTTCATAACAAAGTTGCAAACTGTTTTCTTGCCAATCTTGTTGGTGTTAAGGGCATCTCATCTTTTAACTTGCATGACCCTAATCACTGAGAATCTTTTAATATGTTCATGGGCCTTTGGCCTCTTTTGTGAAATGTCTGTTCAAACTTTTTTGCTCACTTTTCTACTTCCTTGGTTGCCATGTTTTTAGTGATTTTTGGATTCTAATCTGTCAGTTTTATATGAGGCAAATATCTTCTCTCAGTGTATCTTTTTGCTTTCACTATATTTTAATACATTCTTAATTTCAATAACATCAAAGTTACTAATCTTTTAGTTCACAGTTTCAGCCTTACCTGATTAAGTTCTCCTATACTGTCTTCCAAAAATTTGAAAGTTTAAAAACTTTCATAAAGCGTTGAGGTTTTCTTTCTTTCCTCTTTTGGATACTTTAGCTTTTATTCTCTTTATTCTTCTGTCCTCAAAGGGAGACTTTCCAACTCTCTCCTCTTATTGAGGCTTTTAAATTCAACTGGAATTGAGGTTTAGATACAGTATGTGGGAGGAATCTAAATCTTTTCCCATGTGAATCGTTTTTCCAGGCCCATTTACTGAAATTCAGTCCGCCCTTTCCCACTGAGCTTCAATATCACTCTGTGAAAGGTGCATTTTCATATAGATATAAGTGTGTTTCTAAGCTCTCTGGCTTGTTCCCCTGGGTATTTGTTTGTTCCTAGCTTGATTAGTTGATCAGTATCATAATGACTGCTTTTATAATAAGTATTAAACTCTGATACACTTCTTTGGGTAGAACTGGTACCCTCATGCTATTCAGTCCTCTTATCTATGAATAGTATGGTTCTTATCTAAAGTTTTCTTTCATTCTCTTTTTCAAAAAATGTATTTGGCTGTACCAGGTCTTAGTTGCAGCATGCACAATCTTTAACTGTGGCATGTGAACTCTCAGCTGTGGTACGTGGGATCTATTAATAGTTCCCTGCCCAGGGATCAGAGCCCTGGCCCCCAGGATTAGGGGCACAATCTCAGCCCCTGGACCACCAGGGAAGTCTCATGAATAGTATGGTTTCCCACTGAATTTCAGTCTTCTTTAATGCCTGTACATTTCGATAATTTTCTAGATGAACACAAATGTAACCTGTGCCTCAACAGCATGTGATCACTGGTGGTCTGACTGTTCAGTCAAGGTGTGGTCTGACTGCTGCAGCATCTGGTTACTAGCTTTTCACTTTATAACCAATAAGCAATTTAGAAGGAGACACTTGAAGACTATGCAAATATGTTATTTAACAACGTACACAATATTAACTATTTGCAAAATGATGATTTTCTATTCCAACCCTCCTCCTCAACATCTAACAGTCAGCACTTGGCATTTCAGTGTAAGGAAAAACAGTCTCTTCTTGATCTATTATCGGTATGGCCTCATGAATTCTAGCTTTTTGTCAATGGCTTAATTATTGTTCTTAGCTATTCTGGAGCTCAAATTAACCCAGAGTTAGCCAGTGTAGCCTCTTCAGGTTGGTTCCTATGTCCTTATGACACAATCCCATCATTTTTTTGAACATTTCCTTTCTTTCTCAGATAACATTCCACTGCTTATTTTTGAAAGTTTCCTATTTCTTACTAATACTTTTTAATCCCCTTTCTTATTTCTTCAAAAATAATATTTTATATACTCTGTACATGGTAATTCTGGTATCAGAAGCCTTTGCTGGTCTGCCTGTGAGGTTTATTGTTTCTACTGCTTTTTTTTTTTTGCTCATTGTGCCTTTTCTCAAGGTTTTATTATTTTAAAACTTAAAAAAAATATATTGTGAGTTCATTTTACTTTGTGGGATCTTTGAAGCCTGGATTGAGGGTACATTTACCTAAAGAGCCATATGTTTGCTTTCTCAAGGCTCCTTGGTCTATCACCAACCAAGAGGACTTCACACTAAGTTCTTCTTGGCTTGGAGTTTTATAGATTTTACTGATTCTATGAACTTAGGCTGAAAATGCCTATGGTTACAGATCCTCAGAAATTCTGCCCCTTTGTCAAAAGCCAGTCAGATAAGTTTCCTTGTCACCTTCTTTTATGGAGAAGACTTTCCATATTTCCATGAGAATGTGGCTCTCAAGCAGTAGGTTAACTATGACCACAGATTTCTCCAGAATAGCTAGTGGCTTAGGTGCTGAGTTATTTTCCCTGATACCTGTTCCACCTTCCTTTCTTTAACCTCTGGAAGTTTCCATCATAGTCTAAACACTTCAGACATTAATTTGAAAGAGGTTATTTATATTTTCCAAGCATCTTGTTTTTCCAAATATAAAGTCCAGAAAGAGAAATCATCATGTCATTTGTCATCATGCCCCTATATCCTGCTTAATTTTTCAAGTTTCAATGAAAAGTAATCACCTGGCCTATTTACAAACCACTGAAGTGATTAAAAGGCGCTTACTCCTTGGAAGAAAAGTCATGACCAACCTAGAGAGCATATTCAAAAGCAGAGATATTACTTTGCCGACTAAGGTCCGTCTAGTCAAGGCTATGGTTTTTCCAGTAGTCATGTATGGATGTGAGAGTTGGACTGTGAAGAAGGACGAGTGCCAAAGAATTGATGCTTTTGAACTGTGGTGTTGGAGAAGACTCTTGAGAGTCCCTTGGACTGCAAGGAGATCCTACCAGTCCATTCTGAAGGAGATCTTTGGAAGGAATGATGCTAAAGCTGAAACTCCAGTACTTTGGCCACCTCATGCGAAGAGTTGACTCACTGGAAAAGACTGATGCTGGGAGGGATTGGGGGCAGGAGGAGAAGGGGATGACAGAGGATGAGATGGCTGGATGGCATCATTGACTCGATGGATGTGTCTGAGTGAACTCTGGGAGTTGGTGATGGACAGGGAGGCCTGGCGTGCTGCGATTCATGGGGTCGCAGAGAGTCAGACACGACTGAGCGACTGAACTGAAGTGCTTAAAAGTTCCTAGTTAACGCTAAACATCTCTTTTCTTCACAAACCTGTCCAAGTTTTCTTATTGTGGGGATGGGAATAACTGTCATGTTCTTTTACTTAAGGGAACCAAACTGCAAAGATCATAGGTAGAAAAAGCATGAATTCTTACATTTTGGCAAAGAAATATAAAAACTTCAGTTTCCCAAGAATAGCATCAGCACAAGATTACCATGTTTATTAAATAGTGAAAATTATTTTCCACTCAATTTTTTTTCTTTTTAAAATTTTAAAATTATCTGTAATTTTGCTGAGATATAATTGACATACAGCACTGTAGGAGTTTAAGGTGTATAACACAAGGATTTAACTTACATAGATCATGAAATAATTACCACAATTAGTTTGGTGAACATCTACCATCTCATATAGATACAACATTAAAGAAACAGAAAAAGATTTTTTCCTTTGTGATAAGAACTCTTAGGATATACTCTCTTAACTTTCACTTATAATGTAGAGCAGTATTAATTATCCTTATCATGGTGTACATCACATCCCTAGTACTTATTTATCTTATAACTGGAAGTCGGCACCATTTGACTCCCTTCTAATTCTACCTTCCCCACTCCCCATTTCCATTATTTTATGGAGTGAAAAAATGGCACACCAACTTCAAATTCTTATACTCATTCTGGTATTGAGGACCAGGATGAGCTGTCTACTTTAATGGTTAATCCCACTGTGTACCTGCTTGACGAGTGGCTCAGCCAGTATATGTAATAAATGAGAGGCAATGAAAATAGGGCCATGCTTAAAGCAAACCAATTCTAAAAAACCAAGAAAACACACATAAAACCTGTCCTCACTGATGGAAGACACTAGTGAATATAAACCCTGCTTTATGAAACTGAACTAAGAGATGCAGCAAACAGATCCTGGAGAGAAAGAGAGCAACAGGACCAGGAAATTCTAAATGTTGTATTTACCTGTGGCACGAACTGAATTTAGGATGGCCTCCCGGTATGCCACCTGGAGGGGCCCGAGATAGGTTTCTAGTCCATATTCCCTCTTGATTCGGTCATGAATAATTTCAATGTGTAACTCCCCCATGCCACAAAGGACAGTCTGGGTAAAAGAGGAAGAAAACAAAACAAAGGTCAAAGAAAAATTATTTATCACAAAACACTAAATAAAGGTATGATATCAATGTATTTTATTTCCCATTACTTACAAACAAAATTTCTCTTGTAAAATTTTTGGCTCCTACATCAAAACACTGTTTTCAACTTCTCTGACTGTAATAATCAATTAAAAGTGAATCGCAAGGGTGGTCCAGCACTAAGATTCCACATTCCCAGTGGAGGGGGCCTGGGTTTGATCCCTGGTTGGGTAACTAGCCAGTGCTCATGCCGCAATGAAGATCCCATGTGCCACAACTAAGAGCCAGTGCAGCCAGTCTCTTACTCTGTGATAGCTGGGTTGTTAGCTGGCTAAGTGGCATTCTAACCAGAACCATGCTTCCCAACCACAAAGCTAAGTTCTAGCCAATGGAATGTAAGTATCAATGATGTTGTCAACTTCTAGGTTATATCTTTAAGGATAAATAAAACCATTCTCTTAATGAAGATGTAGATAACTATCTTGAAACATGAATGAGGGCAACATCTTGTGAATGAGGGAAATAACCCCTCTCCCAAACACTCGCAATCACATGGCTATAAAAAAAAAAGAAACCCAAAAAACAAAACTACTAGAGTAGTTTGAACCTTTAAGTGACAGAGAAACTGACTTTTATCTTTTTCGAACTAATGTCATTTTGGGTCCTTGTTGAACAACCAAATTTGCATTAAAACATTTAAAAAAAAAAAAACAGAAAACAAAATAACACAAAAATAGTTATTCCTGAAGGTCTCTGTGTATGGGTGAGTACAGTGCAAGTAATCCCATTTGCCCCATTTTATTCATATACCATCTGTATAGTGAAGCATTAACTTTAACCCCAAAAGAGATCTGGCCCTTGCCTTTAGCTACTAGAAAGTTCTCTCTAGGCCAAAATGCTCCCTGATAGAAGTGTCTTTGCTTGTCTGGTGCCTTTGTCCACCAGACAGTCTAACAATGTGACTTATGAAACAGGCTTTGGAATAGCCATACCCATTCACAACCTAGACAGTGAAGGTGGTAGCCCAAACCTACAGAAGGCACAAGAGATTAAATGTCAACCACACAGGGAGTATGTAATTATGTTCCAACAAAATCTCTGGACATCGAAGGCTTAGGTGATAACAATGTGACTTATGAAACAGGCTTTGGAATAGCCATACCCATTCACAACCTAGACAGTGAAGGTGGTAGCCCAAACCTACAGAAGGCACAAGAGATTAAATGTCAACCACACAGGGAGTATGTAATTATGTTCCAACAAAATCTCTGGACATCGAAGGCTTAGGTGAGCTTCCCTGGCTGGCAGCACTCCAGAGTCAAGAGGATGAAGAAAGCTGTGCATTTAGAACTCTCCCAGACTTTGCCCTATGTGTCTCTTCCTTGGCTGTTTCTGATTTGTTTCTTCTCAGTGTAAAAAAACTGTAAGAAACAACAATGAAAGACTATTTGGTGTATGACTGTGACACTTTAATATAAAGTTAAAAAAGTAAATTATTTGGAAAGAAGCAAGTTGTTGAATAATACAAATAGAACAACTTGTTATATATCTGTATATATATATTTAGAAATATGTGTATATATATACATATACTATGCTTTATAACATGGCATGGCAGAAAAATGGATGTTTGGAAAAGAGTGAAAGGCTATTCACTGATTATCTGTGTAGAACAGGATGAAAAGATTGAAAGGGAGACTTTAATTCTTTACTTTGTCCACTTGCATGTTATTTAAAAAAAAATATTTATTGGTGGTTTTAAAATAAAGTTTCTATTGCAATTGCTGTTGCAGCCTTCAGAATCAATTAAACTAACCTGCTACATCATTTAGTTGGCATTTAGGAAAAAGAAGTACTTCACATTTTTCAGATTAACTAAAATGAGTTTATCCTTTTACAGGCAAATTTATAATCTTTTAAAGGAACTTTTTCTCGATATTTTATGTAACTCTACTCTGCCTCCCTAAAAAGATATAGAACGAACATGTGTTCTTCTACTATACCATAATACACAATGCAGTCCTGTACCTACTTTAGACTATTTCTTCCCATACTGTTGGCTGCAATCTGTCACTTCTCACCCATTTTATGTCTGTTATCATCATTAAAAGTATCTTTGCATCCTCCCTTTAGTAAACTGTTTCTGTAAATTTTAGCCTAAGAGGCTCAAAGTGTTGTCTTGGGGTTGAAAGATTTATTTCAAAATTTCACAAAAGGCTATGTTCTGGAAGATAAAAATGTTGGAGAGTAGTTTATATAAGTAAGGTATAATCATCCTAAGGAATTAAGGAGAATTTAGCTTGACAGTAAAAATAGTAATCAGAAATTTATATTACGAGAGAGCCAAAGTAGAAGGCCTATTCTTTCAGGTGCATGGACAAATCAATGTTTCAGACAAATGCACTTAAACACTCTCTTGCACACAAACATTATTACTGAAAGATTCGGGGAATTAAATAATAATATGCGTACTTGTCCAGAATCAGGATCTAGCTTCACTTTCAAACTGGGATCTTCACGCTGAAGGCATTTCAATGCATGATCCAAATCTAGAGGATAAACATTAACTGTTACCTTTACATTTTATTTTTAAAGATAAGGTACTACAATAACAGCTATTTCACACAGCCAGAAATGTTTTGTAGAGAATTAAAAGAAGTAACAAGACAGTGATGGGAGGTTACTTGAGATTAAGTGACCTGGAAAGACCTGTCCATGATGATTTAGATAAAGACATAAACCAAAAAGAATGATGTCCTAAGTAAAATCCCAGAGAAAAGGAATTCCAGATAGAGGAAATGGCTGTGCAGGGAATGGTTTCTACTGAAGAAACAAGAAGGCCAGTGTAAAAAGAAAAGAGCAGCATCAGATGAGGAGATATGTGACAGAGATCAATCACATCATGAAAGGTTTGAAGGCCATGGTGAAGTCTGGATTTGCCTTGGGAAGCCACTGAAAGGTTTTACATGGGACAGTAACATCATCTGATTATACTCTGCAAAGGTTAAGAAGCTAACAAAAAAGCCTTCAGAAACAAATACGAAGAAGCTAAATTATATCATGAATAAAGAGATGCTAATGTGCCTACTCTACGATGAATGATCACACCAAAGAAGAAGTAAGAATACAGCTGACCCTTGAATAACATGGATTTGATGCAGGTCTTCTTATATGCGAAGTCAGATATGGAGGAACCAAGTACAGGAAGGGCCAACTATAATTTCAACATTCAGAAAACTAAGATCATGGCATCTGGTCCCATCACTTCATGGCAAACAGACGGGGAAACAATGGAAACAGTGAAAGACTTTATTTTCTTGGGCTCCAAAATCACTGCAGATGATGACTACAGCCATGAAATTAGAAGACACTTGCTCCTTGAAAGAAAAGCTATGACGAACCTAGACAGTATATTAAAAAGCAGAGACATTACTTTGCCAACAAAGGTCCGTCTAGCCAAAGCTATGGTTTTTCCAGTAGTCGTGTCTGGCTGTGAGAGTTGGACTACAGAGAAAGCTGAGCACCAAAGAATTGATGCTGTTGAACTGTGGTGTTGGAGAGGACACTTGAGAGTCCCATGCGTGGCAAGGAGATAAACCAGTCCATCCTAAAGGAAATCAGTCCTGAACATCCATTGGAAGGACTGATGCTGAAGCTGAAACTCCAATACTTTGGCCACCTGATGTGAAGAACTGACTCACTGGAAAAGACCCTGGTGCTGGGAAAGATGGAAAGCAGGAGGAAAAGGGGACAACAGAGGATGAGATGGTTGGATGGTATCACAATTTGATGGACATGAGTTTGGGCAAACTCCGGGAGTTGGTGATGAACAGGGAAGCCTCATGTGCTGCAGTCCATGGGATCACAAATAGCTGGACACAACTGAGCGACTGAATTGAAATGCTGAACTCAATGACATAAAATGACATAAAAAACCTTTTGAAGTAAAATGTAACTATTTTATCTAAATTTTCAGAGCACTGATTAATTGATGCACCAAGATTATTTGTACCTGGCTGCTTAGCCATTGATGGAGGTTCTATGGTACAGAAGAAAACAGGTTCTGGAATCTCCACGCCAGCCAATAAAAGCCTCTCTGCTTCATTGTTTTCTTTCTGCTTCTTTTCTCCCTCCCTTTTGGCTCGACGAGATGCAGCTAATGCGCTGGACTTGGATGAGACAATGGTGTCTCCGGTAGCAGTCTACAAGCAAACAAGATGCATGAACACAACAGGCAAGCACTCAGCTTCCACCAAAAACCATGAAAACCAAAGAAAAATTTAATGTAGCACTTTCTCTTCATCAAAACCTGAAAGAGACAAATTCACTAAGCTTATTATAACTGTACATTCGTAAAGCTAATTTAACTTATAGACGAATTCTATCCAAAACAATGCTGTAGTAAATTCTAACAATAAAACACTCCTGGAGGATGACAACAATAAAACACACA
This sequence comes from Cephalophus harveyi, assembly GCA_006410635.1. Classification (NCBI taxonomy): domain Eukaryota; kingdom Metazoa; phylum Chordata; class Mammalia; order Artiodactyla; family Bovidae; genus Cephalophus; species Cephalophus harveyi. The sequence continues at coordinate 142,381 of SJYT01035276.1, read as the reverse complement.
TACAACAAAAAATACATTTAAAATTCATCTGGCAAATCAAATTTATCTTTGAGCAAAAGAGACAAAAATTCTTGCCCTTACAAGACTTCACTGGGAAAATATCTTCACTTTTTACATAATCAGTTATAAAGTTAAATTTTCTGAAGTTATCAAGAAAGCAAAAAACCTAATGAGAAAAATATTACCTAATATAAACTTAAACATAAGTATGTATCTATAAATAATGTATTTATTTTACTTGGATTTGAAATTTATATGAAGACAATCCATAGTGTTTATAGTGTTCTATAATTTATTTTTCTCTGTATTAAATGTTTGAGATTTGACTATGTTGATGAATGTACTACAATATTCATTATTCCACTACTGATAGCTTTTGGATTGTTTATGGGTTTTTGCTATGACAAACTACATACTTTTAATTAAACATTTAAGCTGTTATTTCCTACAGAAACCATTTGGTTACTTACATGTTTAAGTCCAACAGTCAAAGCAATGTTACCAGCAGTCAGTAAAGGGATTTCTATATGTTGGTCAGCAAATGGCAAAAGCAGACGACTTATCCTCTCCCTGTAAAACCATGATTCATGTTAGTAAAAGTACGAAGAAATGAGTTTAGAAATAAGAAGTTTTAGAAAATAACCTAGGCTTCTACTTACGTGCAGTTTCCATTAATATTATGGATGGCCGTTTGGGGTTTTATCATGCCTGAGTATATGCGCATAAAAACCAGTGGGCCTCGCTGCTTGTCATGGAGGACTTTAAATGCCAGGGCACATAAGTCACCCTTATACCACTGCCTAAAAATTAAGGAGAAATTCCAGAAAAGCCTTTAAAATATAGCTCCTATATATCTATATAGGTAAGATCAGAATCACTGCATAAACTTAACCTTCATGTCCTCCAAAGATTACTCTTATCTTTTAATTTAGCAACCCAGGACAATTAAATAATGTATTCTGTACTTCTCTTCCTCCACTGGACTAGATTACTTCAGAACTGGAAAAAAACAAACCAAAAAATGGATTCCCTTCCAAATATTACTTCCATTAGCAAATAATTCTTGCCGAGGCATCCCTCCTCAAAAAATACACCTAGGAATATCACACCACTTCTTAAAACCCCATAAAGGATAAACAAGAAGGTACTTTTCAATTACTGCTTTCACTCTCTCCTCCCACTTTTTCTTCAGCTGCATAGACATATAAATCTACACTATAAACTTGAACTTGTTTAGAACACCAATATTTACAGAATGATGTCCTTAAATTAGTGTTCACTGAGAGGTTTCAGAAAGTCTGAATTTGTCTCAAATTGCCAAATTTTGTGCATAGGTACATTTTTCCAAGGAAAAAGCTCCATACTTTCATTAGTTTCAAAGGAGTCCAAGACTCAGATTAGATACTTCTATTATTGAGCTGCTCTAATCTTATTCCTGTTCTCTCCAAAATTTTATTTAACAAGTCCTTATATAGAGAGTTGATCATATACTAGGAACTGTTCTATGTGCTTTATAAATATTAGCTCATTTATTCTAGTGTCAATCTTATGAGATAAATTCCATTTTCTGCATTTTACAGATGAGAGGTTAAGCAACTTGGAAGACCTGAGATTTAAATTCAAGTAGTACACAGTCCATGCTCATCATCACATTGCCATAATGCCTCTCCAATTGAGAGAGATGAAAAGTGACTCAGATTTCAGTTTTAAAGGATTAAATTCCAGGATTAAAGTCCACCTCTGTCTGCCATTATGCACAAAGCTCACTTAGATTTTAGAGGATTTATTACCAAGGACAAAGCTGTTAGGCACAAGAGAAGTAAAACAACAGACCTTTCCTTACAGTCACAAAATATTTTGAGCTTATGGAAAATCTTGAAATCCAGAATAAATATAAACATATCTATAGCATATTTATCAAACACCCCCAGGGTACTACTACTTTTTTTCAGACTAAGATGGAAGGGTCAACACTTGTACTTTTACACAGCAAAGAAGTCACACATTCTTAGCGCCATCTTAAAGATAGCAGGTTACAAGAGATGATGACAAACATCCCTTTCAAGTAAAAACTACAATGACTCTATATTAAATTGTTTACAATAATATTCTTCATCAATGTTATTCAAAAATTGTGATTCAACTACCATTTTTGAAAAATAAGACCTATCTGTCTACCTATCTTTTCAAGCCTGTAAGATTTTAGTCTATGTACTTTTATACTTACAGAAATTCATAGTTGCGTTCTTCTGGTGAAGGCAAGTACATAGTAATGGCGTCTAATAAGGGCTGGACCCCTTTGTTTTTCAGGGCACTTCCACAAAGCACAGGCACTGCTGTCTGAGCCAGTGTTACTCTGTGTATTGCAGTTTGTAGCTATAAAGCAGAGATATAAATGTTTTCTGTGTAATATTTTGGTCTCCACCAAAATATCTCAGAATCAGATGATTTCTCTAACTAACCATGTAAAATATCACTCCTCAGCACTCTACCATCATTCTTTATGGCCTTATTCTTTACTTTTCATTGTAAATAGCATTAATCACTATCTGGTATATTAGATATATATTTATTAGTTTACTGTCTGTCCCCCCATCCACTAGAATGTAAAATCTATATAAGCATTATAGCAAATCCCATAAAACACCACTAAATCACCAAAAACTGGAAAAGTGTCTAAAATAAAGTAGTTGAATAAAAATATTTCTTGAAAAAGTGAATTACTTGTGATTTAACCTTGATAGTCTACTAGAAGAACTTGTTAGAAATTAGAAATATGAATTCCAGTTTCTTCAAATGAATTAAATCCACATTAAATAAAATCCAAGGCAAAATGAGGTGTACCAAAGTTAGAAACAACTTTTAAACGATCACAAAAATCAAGAAAAGCTTAGATGTGTCTGCAAGCTATTGATAAGAGGAATGGTGGGTCAACTTCATTTTATATTGTAAACTCTTTGAAAATAGAAATCATATTATGTGACTACATGGTACAGTAAACATCACATCTAACCATGCAAATACTAACCAAGAAAAAAATTCAAACTTATAGCATTTAATGCAAAAAACATTTTTTACACCTCTAACTTCAAATGGCTCAAAATTAATCTACAGATCTTATGTTTTTCATTAATTCTTTCCATGAAAAATAACCAAGCGAATTTGCTGGGCTCATCTTGAAGTCAACTTAAAACACATTACCACTTAAACACTGTTCATGGGAGAAGGTTCCTGGCAGAAAAAAACAAAAAGACCTTGAATAAATCTGCCATAATTCAAATACAATTCTCTGGTTTAATGTATTTCATAAGAAAGCCAGAAAAAAAAAAAAAAAACCTGGGAAGATCTAGAATAAGTTTCCACTAACAATTAAAACAGATTCAGAAAAAATGTTCTGAGAAAAATGACCATTATAGTAGTCTGAAAGATCAGTAAATTAAAAAAAAAAAAAACACAAATTTCTATCTGTGATTTCCCTACTACTACTTAGTGAAATGATCACAGTGAAAGGAAAAGGATGCAGAAAATGAACAATGTTCTCTAATTTTTAAAAGTGTTATAATTTTTAAGTCCGCATTTTCTAATGATATCCAAAGTTGGAAAAAAAAAAAATCTACAACAGTCATCAAACCATATGCAAATAGTAAAACTTGGTCAGAAGTAAATGATTAATAAAATTTACCTTTTCGGCTGGTAGCAAATCAAAATTCTCACTAAATTCTCCTAAAACCAAGTCAGCAAATTCATCATCCAAATCTGCAACCTGTAAGGAAAGGCTTTAGTTCTATAACTTGCATTCATTATCACAACTATAGGTCTACACACCATAAACACCCATTACCCAAATATTTCAAGACAGTTACACAATCCAACTTATCCAGGCTAAGGAACTCATCACATTTTCTAGAGATTTTCTTTCAAAGGAAAGAGACTGAAAACGGAAGATATGAGCTCATGAGTTTTCTAAACTCATGGGAAGCAGAGCCTTTTGATAAAGTACCTCAATTCAGAACTACCTACTCAGAGTACTCAAGAAAAATAAGAGAAAACTGACGATTGATAGCCAAAGATTATACAATGGACTGCTGTTTTAAAATAGATCTGGAGGGGACGTCCCTGGCAGTCCAGTGGTAAGAACTCTGTTATTACAATTCAGGGGACGTGGGTCTGATCCCTGGTTGAGAAAATAACATACCACATGCTATGCCGTGTGACCAAAATAAATAAATCGATAAACAGATTTGGGGTCTTAGTTCATAAAAAAAGTTTCATTTGGTAATCCTCTAATATTTTAAATGTTTATCATATCTCCTACGGAGAAGGCAATAGCAAGCCACTCCAGTACTCTTGCCTAGAAAATCCCATGGATGGAGGAGCCTGGTAGGCTGCAGTCCATGGGGTCGCTAGAAGTCGGATGCGACTGAGCGACTTCACTTTCACTTTTCGCTTTCACACAATGGAGAAGGAAATGGCAACCCACTCCAGTGTTCTTGCCTGGAGAATCCCAGGGACAGGAGAGCCTGTTGGGCTCCTGTCTATGGGGTCGCACAGAGTCGGACACGACTGAAGCGACTTAGCAGCAGCAGCAGCAGCAGCATATCTCCTAAGTAAAATAATATATCTTGTTTACAATTCTTCACTGAGGGAATAAATTTAAGTCGAGAGGGTCATGGTATCATTTCAATAATAAAAACATAAATAACCTCATTCATATTTGTTTCCTAATCATTTGCCTATGTGACAGGAGAATTCAGGTGATAATAAAATTAACAAAAGAGTTTCAATGAGAAACCTCCACACTGCAACAGAGTGGCCCCCTGCTCACCCAACTAGAGAAAGCCTGCGCGTGACAGTGAAGACTCAGTGCCGGCAAACACAAATTTAAAAAAAGAGAAGAAAAAAGTTATGTCACCCCTCTTTCTCTTGGTTACCCATGGAGATAATACTAAGACTTATCCCATGAGGCTACTGTGAAATTTAAATAACCAATTCAAACTATGCTTCCAGACATATAGTAAGTATATAATATTCTGTTCATTGCTGTTCACCTTTGGAACACAATGAAGTTGATTCTAGTTGCACTAATCTTATTCTCTAATTAAAAACTTTTTAACTGTGGTAAAATATAACAAACATAAAATTACCATCTTAACCATCTCTAAGTGAATAGTGTTAAGTATACTCCCACACTGTCATAAAACTAATCTCCAGAACATTTTCATGTCACCAAACCAAAACTCTATATCCATGAAACAAACTCTTTATCATTCTCCCTTTCCTCCAGCTCCTGGTTAATTATCATTCTACTTCCTGTCTCTATAATGCTGAGGACTCTAGCTACTTCATATAAGTGATATTCTACAGTATCTTTTTGTGATTGGCTTATTTGAAGCCATTAGCATAATGGCCTCAAAGTTCATCCATGTTGTAGCATATGTCAGAATTTCCTTATTAAGGCTGAATAATATTCCACTGTGTATATAGTACATTTTATCCACTCATCTGCTGAAGAACACTTGGATTGCTCCCACTTTTTGGCTGTGTGAAAAATGTTGCTATGAAGAAGGATGTACAAATAGCTCGAGAGCTTGCTTTCAATTTGTTTGGACATATACCCAGAAGTGGAATTGCTAAATCATATGGTAATTCTATTTTCACTTTTCTGAGGAACCACAATACTGTTTTCTATAGTAGTTGTATCATTTTCATTCCCCAAACAGTGCACAAGTGTTATAATTTCTCCCCATTCTTGCCAACTCTTCCTTTTTTTTGATCGTAGCTATCCTAGCTGGTATGATATGCTGTTATTCTCTAATTCTACACATATGTATGTATTCCTTGTAATAAATATTTTATTACTATCTACTGACAGTCATCTCAAATTTTCCTTATTTTCATTATATACTACCATGTTCTGGAACATAGAGAGATATATATGCAAGTGTAATTGGGCTCCTCAACTATATTACAAAATCCTTCTTAGGTTTACTGATAGGAAGAGGGGTGTGTGTGTGTGTGTGTGTGTGTGTACTGATAGGTAGAAGGTTGTGTGTGTGTGTGTACTGATAGAGCGGTGTGTGTGTGTGTGTGTGTGTGTGTGTACTCTTAGGTAGAAGGATGTGTGTGTGTGTATACTGATAGGTAGAAGGATGTGTGTGTGTGTGTCTACTGATAGGTAGAGGGGTGTGTGTGTGTGTGTGTGTGTGTGTGTGTACTGATAGGTAGAGGGGTGTGTGTGTGTGTACTGATAGGTAGAGGGGTGTGTGTGTGTGTGTGTGTACTGATAGGTAGAGGGGTGTGTGTGTGTGTGTACTGATAGGTAGAAGGTTGTGTGTGTGTGTACTGATAGGTAGAGGGGGGTGTGTATGTGTGTACTGATAGGTAGAGGGGTGTGTGTGTGTGTACTGATAGGCAGAGGTGTGTGTGTGTGTGTACTGATAGGTAGAGGGGGGGTGTGTATGTGTGTACTAATAGGTAGAGGGGGGTGTGTATGTTGTACTGATAGGTAGAGGTGTGTGTATGTGTAGAGGGGTATGTGTGTACTGATAGGTTGAGGGGTGTGTGTGTGTACTGATAGGTTGAGGGATGTGTGTGTGTACTGATAGGTAGAGGTGTGTGTGTGTATGTGTGTGTGTACTGATAGAGGTGTGTGTGTGTGCGCATGCGTGCGCTTAGTTACTCAGCTGTGTCTGACTCTTTGCAATTCCATGAACTGTGGAGGCTCCTCTGTCCATGAGGATTCTCCAGGCAAGGTTCGAACCCAGGTCTCCCGCATTGCAGGCGGATTCTTTACTGTCTGAGCCACCAGGGAAACCCTGATAGCTCTTTGGTACAAGTCAAAACACCTCAGAGGGGAACCAGTTATGTACCTAATTATTGATTCCACTTGTATTCTTTTTATGCCCCCTCCACCTCATATTACAGAGTACAGCAAAACAGGTAAGAGCTCTAGCTTTAACTAAGACAGTCTGGGTTCAGATTCCCGTTCTGCTGCTCATTAGCTACATGACAACTTATTAAAGTACTCTAATCCTTTGTTTCCTCACCTATAAAATGGGAATACTATATGGAACATCTGCTAATGTAAAAAAGATGATACTCTTTGACCTAGCAATTCCACTCCTATATTTAGCAAATTCTTGCAATGTGTACAAAAAGATACATACCAAGATGTTCACAGAAACACTGTCCACCACAACAAAAAAAGAGGAAACAACCTCAAGTCCATTCACAGGAGAACAGACAATAAACTGTAGGATAATATTATACTGGAACACTATAGAAGACTGAAAACGAATGAAGTATAACCACATGTCACACATGAATGAATCTCCAACATGTTGAAGTGAGAGTGGCTCAGTTGTGTTTGATTCTTTGTAACCCCACGGATTATACAGTCCATGGGATTCTCCAGGTTAGAATACTGGCGTGAGTAGCCTTTCCCTTCTCCAGGGGATCTTCCCAAGCCAGGGATCAAACCCAGGTCTCCTGCATTGCAGGCAGATTCTTTGCCAGCTGAGCTACCAGGGAAGCCACATTTAAGTAAAATTCAAAAACACAGAAAATGAGGTATATATCTGTAGTAAATTATAAAGAAAGTAAAGCAAATGAAAGATAAATGTTACAATCAAGGTGGTGGTGGGAGGGTAGAGATTAGTGGAAGGGAGAGAGATCAGGAAGTAGCACACAGAGACTCAAGAGTATTGTTAATATTCTACTTCTTAAGCTGGGTGGTGATTACACTGGTGTTCACAGTATTATACTTTATATATTCTATTTGTAAATTTAGATGAAATGTCACAGTAAACATTTTTTAAAGTTTCTAAATATTTAAGCAATTTTAAGCTCAAAGTATTTACTTGTTCAATTAAGGCATTCCTTGCTTCCGTTGTTTCTCTCAGCAATTTAGGATCACTCATTTCCAAGAGGGGTTTTCTCTCAAAGTCTTTTCCATCATCTGAATTGGTATTCCAAAGAAGTTTTTCTTTACCTACTACATCCACCACTCCTTTGAAAGCTTTGCCTTCACCAATCGGTAACTGTAAGTCAGAGTGAGACAAACATTTTATTAAATGATCATTAGAACTCAATTAAAACTATACTGGTGATAAAACTTCCCCCACTCACTCTGAAATGTCGCTTATCATCATTATCATAATCTAAATCTATTTTTACTTATATCCTAACTTCTTCCAAAAGGATCTGAGATAGCTTCAAAAATGTATATAATAATACCACAATAAACTGATAAGGAAACTAAGAAGGATCTGTTAATATTAATTAAACCAAATATTAATCAACCAACCTGTAAAAGCAAAGGTTTTGCCTTCAACTTCTCTCTGATGCTTTCAACTGCATAGTTAAAACTGTAAAATAATTAAAAATGTTAAAATTCTTAAAATAGGATTTAAGAATGTTCTCTAAAATCACAACCCTAAATTGCTCCTAATGTTCACCACTTAACATTTTTCAACAGGACATCTTGTCTAATCTTTTAATGTTAATTTCAGATTAACAGTCCCAGGAGAAGGGAATGGCAACCCATTCTAGCACTCTTGCCTGGAGAATTCCATGGACAGAGGAGCCTGGCAGGCTACAATCCACGGGATCACAAAGCATCAGACACGCCTGAGTGACTAAAACTTTCACTTTTCAGATAAAAGTGACTGAGAATCTATCATAATTCTGCCACATGTGTATTTAGGGTATTTTATTATTGTGAGCTTCATTTAACTACAGTTTGAGGTTAAGATTAAATGAATTGATCAAAGTCACACAGAATAAATTGGAGTTAAGATTCAAATGCAAGATTTATGATTACAAGTCAAAGATTCTTTCTTCTAACAAATATCAATACATTTGTTATCACACATGACTACCCACTTTCTTCCTAGAGCCAGCCTGATTTTTCTATACTTTTATCTCAGGCATTCTTCATATCATATGCTATACTGTTCATTTCTGTACTAACACTAGGGCTGGCTACCTACAAAACGCATTGCATCTTTGGCATGAGGGCTGATTCATACACACATGCAGATCATTCTGGTCCCACTGTCTTTAAGCAGCAACCTAATATCCAGTCATCTCCCTCCCATCATTACAGGTTCTGTCAGTCAGTACAGGCAGTACTTCTATCAATCTCAAGGAACTCCAAACAGAAAACGGTCAGAACTTTAATCTAGCACATTTTGAAGGCTGCTGTGCTTTTACTCATCAAGACAAAAGTCCTTTAAACCAGCAGCCTTAGAATTACTATACAGAGTGACAGAAACACAAAGCATACCTGTGTGGTATTAGAAAAGACACGGTTTATGGTTTCTAACTGTCATTCACATACCACAGATCAGGACTGCTCCCTTTCACATTTCCCCAGAATCATCAGAATTCTTAATTCTCGCCCTTTCTCATTTTCTCCAAATCCTTCATACATTCTTGACTGTCTGAGTTCTGTTCTCAGAATATCGTATCCATTTAGGATTACTGCTCTAAGTCTGCAGAATCACCACTACATCTCAGCCTTAACTTGTTTGCCCTATATGCAGGTCTCAAAACACCTATGTTCTCCTTCCTAGTTTCTTTTCATTGAAAGCATTTTACCCAGTAGCTAAAGAAAATCAGGGGACAAGGAAGAACATCATTCACTGAGGCAACCACAGGAAACAATTCTCTACCCTCTACCGTTAGGAATGACAGGCGCACCATTCAGCAATGTAAGGACTCAGCCATACAGCTCTAAATAGAGCCAGTGGAATCAGCAAGACATCACTCTGTCAGGAGCCTAAAAAACAGGATAAAGTCTCTCTATCTGAGAATCAGAGCGCTTCATCATCTATCAGCTCTCTATTAATCCCACATTATTACTTTATCTATAAGCTGCTTTGAATTTTTTTTAAATGGGATTGAATTGAGATACCATGAAATAGGTACCATGGATTGAATTGGGATACCATAGAATAGATACCATAGATTGAATTGGGATACCATGGAATAGATATACTTCATAGGGAATAGCTGTTTCTAAATTTAAGTTACAGCACATTAAAAGCTCAAATAATATTCTTACTTTGATAAGCCAAAGAAACACATTTTAAATACCTTGCTCCAACTTTGTCCATCTTGTTTAAAAAACAGATTCGAGGTACCTTGTGCTTATCAGCTTGCCTCCATACTGTAAGGGTTTGTGCCTAAAGCAAAAATAAGGAAAAAAACACATATTTGACAAAAACAACTGTTACTACACATGAAATAAGCAGACCTCAGCCTGTACTGTAACGGAACTGGGCCCTCTTCTAGCATAGCTAGTACCACTGCACACATACCTCTGCTGCTGCTGCTGCTACTGCTAAGTCACCTCAGTCGTGTCCGACTCTGTGCGACCCCACGACAGCAGCCCTCTGGACCCACGCTAATGCTGTCAGGTTAAAACAGCTAAAAAAAATGATCAAGTATGCCTGAAGATTATGCTTCCAACTGAGAATACTCTGGGTGAACCAGGATGCAAGACAAAGAAAATGAACAACTGAGAAGTACTGGGAGTCACAGAAAGAGGCCTTAACCAAGAATCCCAAGACATACTTTGTTTGGCTTCACCTTACTTAGTAACAACCACACTTGGTAACATCATATAATACTGAACTCATTAGTTTTCTGATCTGTGCAATATGGACTTTTGCCTTAATTCAGACAGTTGTAAAGTGAAAAGAACAAATAGGAATGTATTATAAAATGCTACTACGACAAAAATCAAGTATTTTTACTGTGAATGTTTCAATACTCACATAAACTGAAGAAAATTTAAGGAGGGGAAAGGAACTCAACACCTGTATTTCTAAGTCACAATTCTCATATGTTTTTTTATTTGGCTTCTTTTAATTCTACTTTCTGTACATGTTAAACATAAACAGTTCGCCTAGTAGAGTCTAGACTTTTAAAAACCGAATATGCTGACATTGTTAAAATAGAAACCAGTTTGTCATTTATTAGGTAAAACTTAATATACAATAAAATACAGATGCCCCCTGAACAACACAGGGATTAGGGTGCAAACCTCTGGAAAGTCAAAAGTCCACTTATAACTTTACAGTTGGCCTTCCTTATCTGCAGTTTTGCATCTGCAGAGTTAACCAACCATGGCTTATGGAGTCTGAAGCCCCTATTTAGTGAAAAAAATCCACTTGTAAGCAGACCCATGAAGTTCAAACCCATGCTGTTTGAGAGTCAACTGTATACAGATTTTAAGAGTCCAGTTCAATGAATGTTGATAAGTGTATACTTGTATAACTACTACCCCAATGAAGAGATAGAACACATAGAACATTAGAGATTTTTATCTCCCAAGATTCATTCTGCCTTTTCTTGAACCTCATATAAATAGCACAGCATCTTTCACCCAATATAATGTTTTCAACATTCATTCCCATTGTTGCATATACTAGTTAATTTTTACTGCTAAATTCCTCTGTATAAAGCCTGGCATGCTACAACAGTCCATGGGGTCACAAAGAGTTGGACATGACTGAGTGACTGAACAACAACAAGGACAAGTGTATAGTTAATTTTATAAGAAACTGCCAAATAGTCTTCCACTGTGGGTATAGTATTTTACAGTCCCACCAACAACATGTAAGAGTTCCAATTACTACACATCCTCAACCAAGATTTGCCATCATTCTTTTTAATTTTAGCTGTTCTTGTGGGTATGAAATGGTCTCTTTGTAATTTTAATTTGCATTTCCATAATGACCAATGAAACTGAGCATCTTTTCATCTTTTCATGGCTTACTGGCCATTCACCTGCTTCTTTGGTGAAGTATCCTTGATTCAAGTCCTTTGTCTTTTTTTTTCTTTTAAATTGGGTTGTTAGGTTTCATTGGGTTATTACTGACATGCAGTTCTTCTAGATACAAGTCCTTGATTACACACATGTACTGTGAAAATTACATACTTCCAAGACAATAATACTCTCTACATAATCACATGTTATTGTACTCTGGAAGTTTAGCATTCTTACAGTATTTTAATCTAGCATTATACATCTTTTCCACAGTCTAAGGCTTGCTTTTGTTTGTTTTTAAGTTACAAACATGTAATTTTGATGAGGTCCAATGAATCAATTTTGTTTTTTGTTTCCTGTGTCTTCTCTAAGAAATTGTTACCTAGTGGCCCCACTGATTTTTATGTGGGTTGGAGGGGGGGTATACATTATAAATTTCCCTAAAAACAAAACATTAAGAAATAAAACTCCCATCACTCCACCAGCCAGCTTAAAGCTCATCTACTATTTTAGCAAATAATAGCCTCCTGCATCACAAATTCAGAAACTTCCTACTAAGCATATTTCAATCTTATAAATAAGGTAATCTGTCTGAATGATTAAGTATCAAATGCCTGTAAAGAATTATAATGATAGGAAGGATGCAACCATTAGGAAATGGAAGTGACTCAAAGAAATACAAATAATAGTGTATAATCAACCTCAGACCTCAGTGTCAGGCTTTATATCAAGCAAATATCACTGTCTGTCAGGGGTCCTCAGGTGGACAGACAATAACTGTTTTATTTCCCCTCCAACTTTTCTTTAAACACTCAAATCTATAAAAAAAAAAGGGGGAAAGAACAGTATAATAAATATCCATGTACTCTTCATTCACCTAGATTTACCAAATATTAACATTTTGTTACACTTGCCTTTTTTCTCTCTATATATAAACATGTGCCTCTGTACACATTATGTGTGTGGTGGCTCTGAAAATGTGCCACTTGAAACTACTATGCAGAGCATGATTAACCGATGGTCCCAACTGTTAACCTTCTAGATCAACACCATATTCTTTTAAGGGCTCCCTTCTTGGGGGCTGTTTCCAGCTAATGACTGAGTTCAGCAGAGTAATAATGTAGGTCTATTCCCACAAGACATGGGTTCCTCTAACAAGTGACTTTGTTTTGAAGACTCCCCAGAGTATAGTCAAACTCTCTTGTAACTGTACTGTAGCCTGAGACTCTTCCTCCCGAATCCCCCTTCCTACCCCTCTCCTTCACAAGTGTCAGCCTGTCCTGTGGTCTGAACACCCTCTGCCACTTCTCTTTCTCCCTTTTTAGTCCCCCCAATAAATCTCTTCTACATCTAATCCCATCTTGGCACCCAAACTAAAACCACGTGTGTATCTGTGGGTGGATGGGAGCTGAGCCATGAGATCACGTTGCAGGTACCATGACATTTCAGTCCTAAATACTTCAGCATGCATTTCCTAAGGATAAGGACATTCTCCTACATGATCAGTTACAGAGACCACATTCAGGGAAATTTAAGTTAACATTTTAAAAAAATTTTCTGGCTGCACCTTGTGACATGGAGAATCTTAGTTTTCACCAGGGATAGAACCCAAGCTCCCTGCATTGGAATGGCAGAGTCTCAACCACTGGACCGCCAGGGAAGTCCCCTGATACAATACTTTAATATATATACTTCATATTCAAATTTCTGATTTTCCCAAAGATGTCCTTTGTAACCTTTTTGATCCAGGATTCCACTGAGAAGGATATGTTACATTTAGTCTTCTTGTCTCTTTAGAATTCTGTAATCTAGAACAGTTTCCCAGCTCCCCCCAACCCCAATCGTTCATTTTCCTTATGTTTTTTCCTTATATTTTTCTCTCAATTTCTGAAAAGCCTTGGCCCGCTGCTTTGGAGAATGTCTTTCAATTTAGATTTGTCTGTTTTCTCACACTATGAGCCAAACATTTTTGCCAGAAAACAATACCCTTCTTAGTGCCTCACATCAGGAGGCCCATGATGTTGATTTGTCCTATTTTGGGGTATGCTGATTTTGATCCCTTAATTAAGATACCACTTTTAAAATCTTAAAATAAGAACTAATATGGTTCTATATTCAAGGTAAAGCCAATCTTGAGATTACAAGACAAATAAAATACCAGCTAAAGAGAACATAACAGACTCCAGGAGCAGTAATTTAAGGATTATTGCTATCATTTTCAGGATTTATTCAAGGAGACTTACATTAAGTTTTAGGATAAAATCCTTCATGTGTTGCTCATATTTCTGCATGTTTTATCAGGGGAGGCACTGACTACCTTTGCTCCGGACTATCTTTTCAAAGATGTTTGTATAGTGAACAGTTTAGAGATGGCAGCTAGTGTCTCCTACCAGAGCAAAAGGTAGGTAGGCTTACAACCCTGGAAGATAATGTATCCCTTCAGAGAAGGGATCCCTACTGCCCATTATAATACCTGCATTCTCTAAGCACAGGGTTCCACTGCACATGCAGCTGTCACCTGACCTCTCTTTAGTCACCCTAAGGGAATGAGGGCTTGAGGAATCCAGACAAGGAAATGCTGATACTCTGGATAATGCTATTTTGGTGACTAATATAGTCCTTCATCCTTGACTCAGGAATCTTGTGTCTTCTGCCAGAATCCATAAAGCTATGGCAGACTAACTTGTTAGCTTGAAAGTAAGAATCCAGCTCTTCTCAAAACCAACTTTCATTATTTCCTACAGAAAAGTAAATTTTACTTTCCTTTTACTCTGAAGTACATGAGATCATACACAGATCACATCTCAATATTAAATTCCAAATTATTCCAAATTCTTTTCATCATAATTGGACTTATATTAGCTTATCAAATAAAGGGTTAAAATACCACCAATTTGAGCTTATGAAATAAAGAGCTATAATAATATCAATTTCAGCTTACCAAATAAAGGGTTATTGTTAAATCAATCTGATGCATTCTACTTTTTTTTAAAAATCATACTTTCTACCTTTACTTTGGCAATATTTTTTACCTCTACACCGGCAGAGGCATCAAACACGGCCACTGCACCATCTAACACTCTCAGGCAGCGCTCAACCTCCAAGGTAAAATCCACGTGACCTAAGAAAAAGATGAGAAATATAACACCTAAAACCTTTAAACCACAATCACAACCACCACTACATGATCCAGCAATCCCACTTTTGGGTATACACCCAAAAGAACTGAAAGGATAATTTCAAAGAGATATTTACACCTTCATGTTCAGAAGGGCACTATTCATGATAACCAAGAGGTGGAAGCAACCCAAATATTCATCAATTTTTTGTATTCAAATATTCACTATATATTTCTGTATATACACAAAATTTTGTATGTATACCATAATGTCTTACTTATGGGCAATGGAATACTACAGAGCCTTCAAAAGGAAGGAAGCACTGTCATAGGCTACAATACAGATGAACCCTAAACAGTTTTGCTAAGTGTAATAAGCCTGTCACAAAAGGACAAATAGTGTACAATTCTATTATAAGCAGTATCTAAAGTAGTCAGTCTTATAGATCTGGAAAGTAGAATGGTGGTTACCAGAGGTCAGTCAAGGGGACAAAGAAGAGAAGCTGCTTAAGGGTACAGAATTTCAGTTCAAAAAAATGAAAAAGTTCTGGAGATCTATTTCATAATAATGTGAACAATCTTATTCTACTGAACGGTACACTTTAAAATTATTAAGATGGTGAATTTTACATGTTTTTTACCACGATTAAAAACACACACACACACACATAAAAAAATCTCAAAATAATGTAGCACCTCTGCACTGCTGAAACAGCACTATACCTGGTGTATCAATAAGATTGATTCTGTACCCCTTCCAATCAAATGTGACAGCAGCTGACTGAATAGTTATGCCTCGTTCTCGCTCTTGAGCCATGAAATCTGTCACTGTGTCTCCATCGTCAACATCTAGCCAGGAAAAGAAATGACAGAGTTAGGCTTAAAAGCAAGTATATTTTATAGGCCTTTGATTTCTATCTGACATAAAGAAAACTGTTCTTAAAATAATTGATTTAATATTTAAGACCCTTAATCCTTTTCTAAATTAAGCATCATTCTAGAAAAAGTTTTTTAAGCAGATGAGTAATTATTCCATAAAAAAAATTTTTTCTATAATAACAAAGATTAAACTCTTAACATATTTTAATTTTACTGAATCATATACTTCTTTCATTTTTTTCCTAGTTTAACTCTCATTATCCCATCTTTACCTGATGTTCCTCACACCTGATCCCTTGACAGGAGGCAGAGTAATGCCATAAAGGAGCACAAACCATATTTTAATTCCAACCTTTCACTTCTCTACAATATTTTTTAAAATTTTTATTGGAATATAATTGCTTTCCAATGTAGTTAGTTTCTACTGTACAGCAAAGTGAATCAGCTAACTCTTTCGCAAGTTGGGCAAAAGACTCTTTTGCAATCTCATGAAATGTAGCCCACCAGGCTCCTCTGTCCATGGATTTTCCAGGCAAGAATACTGGAGTGGGTTGCCACTTCCTTCTCCAGGGGATCTTCCCAACCTAGGGATCAAGCCTGAGTCTCCTGCATTGGCAGGTGGATTTTTTACCACTGAGCCACCTGGGAAATCCCATTTTTCCATTTACACAGCAAAAAATTCCATGAGAAATTCATGTTTATCATTATCATAGGAACCTATCATCATGAAGATTCTCATCTTGAATGGTTTTATCCTTTATAAAAGTCTCAGACTTTTATAAGGACCTAGAGAAATGGTTCTCTCATAAGGACCTAGAGAAATGGTTCTCAATGGAACACATTTCAAAATCACTTTGGTGGACTCCCCTGGTGGTACAGTGCATAAGAATCTACCTGCCAAAGCAGGAAACATGGGTTCAATCTCTGGTTCAGGAAGATTCCACACGCCACGGGCAACTGAAGGCCATGCACCAAAGCTACTTAGCTGATGCTGTAGTGCCCACACAGCCTGTGTGCTGCACCTACTGAAGCCCATGGGTCTAGAGCTTGTGCTCCACAACAGAAGCCACTTCAATGAGAAGCTTATGCACCACAACAAAGAGTAGCCCCTGCACACCGCAACCAGAGAAAGCCTGCAAGCAGCAATGAAGACTCAGCGCAACCAAAGAAAAGTTAAAAGGACACGATGCCCTCCATGTCAAAAAAAAAAGAAAGAAAAAAACTGTTTCCCCAGAGATAAGGGGGCAAGGTAGAGAAAAAGAATCCCGGTTTTTGAAATATTATAAAAAAAAATGTGAATTCAAACTTAGGTAAGTAATACTATTACTGGGGGTTAAAGATTAACAAAACCCTTTCTTGTTCTGCATGAGAATTTGACCTCTGGTTAACTTTCCAGCTCTTTTCTCCTAGAGCCCAGAAAATAAGTATGCGAAATGCACTGCTGGCAACATACTTACAGAAAAAATAATTTCTGATTGGTAAGCTACACCTGACTTGGCAAGGACTAACAGTGAATTATAAATACCTGATGAAGAAACGCCGCTCTAGGTTTCCCTGAGTGGGGTATGGCGTGTCTTTTGTGAGAAACCTGGAAGGTGGCCCACAGAGCTGTAACATGAGATACTCACTCCTCCAAGGCATGAGCTTTCCAAGCTGGAGTGGCTCCTGTGAATCTTGTTAACTGGCACCTAAGCTATTACTTTTGGGTGGCCAAAGATGACAGTTTCCACAGAGCTCTGTAGACTGCTGTAAGAACTTCTATAGGAAGAAGCACCTACTGCTGCTCTGCTGGTAAGCTATGTTTGCTACCACAAAGACTTCCAAGTAGACCAGTGCCAACTGTAGCCCAAGACACATGAGTCTGAATGTTTAAATGAAACTAAAAAGATCCTTTGGTGAGTACTGTAACTACCTTAACTTTATGTTGGGGCTTAGACAGTACTGCCTCCATGCCGTACTCAAGATCTCTGGGTTGACTTCTTAATCAAAATATTTCCCAATGAAGTTTTTTCTAATGGGGGCAAGGAGGGAGAGCAGGAATCCAATCTAACCTCCCAGTGATCTTGTGTATCCAGAATAATATAAAATTCTTTCTGTGGTGGTAGTTTTTCCTGCATCAATATGAGCCATAATTCCAATATTACGAATTCTGTTTAAAAGGGAAGAAAAAAAAAGACATGTATTATAAGGTGGACATTACTGAAACTGTAAAATCAAAATATCTATGCTGTGCAATTTTCAAAACTGGTTAGTATTTCAACATTTTATACAAAAGTGTAAAAACTAGAAAAATGGATAACGTATCACTCTCACAGTATTCTGACAAAACAGCTAAGTAACCAAAGAGCTAACTACAATTCTGTGAATATCTTATATTTATTTCTATGAAAAGTGTGCTGCTGCTACGTTAAAAATTCTGAGCACTGAACTGAGACAACAGCTTTTAAGAGACAAACCAATGTCTGCTGCTGCTAAGTCGCTTCAGTTGTGTCCGACTCTGTGCAACCCCATAGATGGCAGCCCATCAGGCTCCCCCATCCCTGGGATTCTCCAGGCAAGAATACTGGAGTGGGTTGCCATTTCCTTCTCCAATGCATGAAAGTGAAAAGTAAAAGTGAAGTTGCTCAGTCCTGTCTGATTCCTAGCGACCCCATGGACTGCAGCCTACCAGGCTCCTCCGTCCATGGATTTTCCAGGCAAGAATACTGGAGTGGGTTGCCATTTCCTTCTCCAATGCATAAAAGTGAAAAGTAAAAGTGAAGTCGCTCAATCCTGTCTGATTCCTAGCGACCCCATGGACTGCAGCCTACCAGGCTCCTCCGTCCATGGATTTTCCAGGCAAGAATACTGGAGTGGGTTGCCATTTCCTTCTCCAATGCATAAAAGTGAAAAGTAAAAGTGAAGTCGCTCAATCCTGTCTGATTCCTAGCGACCCCATGGACTGCAGCCTACCAGGCTCCTCCATCCATGGGATTTTCCAGGTAAGAGTACTGGAGTGGGTTGCCATTGCCTTCTCCGAAACCAATGTGTATTTATAGTTAATTAGGTAGGGCAGGAAGTCATAGAAATTAGAGCACTCACTAAACGCTGAATTAGCCGGTGAGAGACACCTGTAATGTTTCATGGCAGCCTGTGGAAAAGACAGTATCAATGATGGAACTTACTTAGCAATAGGAGGATTGATGATGGAATGAACAGACTTGATATCATTTCCTATTAAACCTAATGGAAAGAGTGTTAAAATTGAATTGTTAAAGAAAATGTCTTTAATTTATAAATTAATGAAATTAAAAGAATTTTAGCAAATAGTATAATACCAATTAAAGTAAAATTCAAACTAAATGTAACACTCGTTTACCTAAAATTTATTTTCTTGCACTCTCTAAGAAAGCTTGATCTTGAACCAAACAAACAACAACAACAAAAAATACACAAGGACTTTCCTGGTGGCCCAGGGGCTGGGACTCTGCACTCTAGTGTAGGGGCCCCAGGTTCAACCCCTAGTCAGGAACTGGATCTCACATGCCACGACCAAGAGATCGCATGCCACGACTAAGATCCATCATAGCCATATCAATAACTTAAAACAAAAACAAAAAATACACAGTCCTACAAACTGACATTGTCAAGGCTGGAAGAGCAAAGAGTGATATTCATATCATCTGACAATGGTTTTTGTACAACTTGGAACCTACCATACCTCAGCAATTCCAAGGACATAATACCTTTAAAGACAGCCTAGGAGGTATCACTGAATAGGAAAGCTATAATAATCTAATATTTATAGAAGGCCAAATAGTATTTCTGGAATAAAAAAGTCATGATGATACTAAAGAAGCAATCCAGTTACATTTATAAATTTAATCTACACTCTTCTGCTATTTAAACCAGTTCTCCCAAATTTCTATAATAAATTATGAAGACATCTATTATATTTTGAAAACCTGATGGCGGTCTAAAGACTGGATGATAATCTGTACTGCTATGGATAAATTTGCATGGGCAAAACACAGAAACCCCATATTCACCAATAAGGCAGGACATTAAATTCACATGTCTTTACAAGTTACACGGCCAATTGGTATTTTTACTCCAGTATTCTCACATGACAAAGATGATAGTGAGAACTGCTACAGAATTAAGAACTGAACAACAGAGGTTTGAAGTGTGTAGGTCACTTACCTGAGGATTTTTTTCAATACATGCATGCCACAGTACTATACAATCTGCAGCTGGATGAATCCACACATGTGGCACTGCAGATGCACTGCGCTGATCCACCTGCTACACCTCTGAGCCAGCTACTCAAGCCACCAACCCGTCCCTCTGCTCAGCTCATGAGGATGGACCGCACATGAGAAGTGTAAGTTGACTGATACTACCTCTGAGCATCTACCAGAATGCTTCAATTCCTAATAATCTCAAAGAAACAGCCAAGAAGTAAAAGACAGCCACTGTTTTAAAAATGGTTGGCGATCCCTAATAAGGGAGATGCTTGCAAATGGGAGAGAAAGAGACAGAGAAAGGGAGAAAGCAAGAAGTTTAAGAAAGATGAGAAAAATCTAACATCTGTACCTGGCAGGGAACTGTAATTTCTTCCAAGAAGCACATGTAGCTTTAGTCTTTTTAGACTTGCTCTTATTTTAGAGGAACACATATTCTGGTGAGGAGAAAAAGAAACGTTAATTTTATTTTAGCATAACTTTTTACTGTAGCTTTAACATCATAACTATGCTTTGAATCTTCATATAGTAGCCCCTGTTTATTAACTCCAACTCTTAAAAAGTGACAACACAAAATTATACAAGAAAAAAATAAGGCTAAAGTTAATACTGAGCTGACCTTACATGACAGCTCTTCTAGATCTGCAGCATTAACATCACAGGGATCTCATTTAAAAGGTAAATTCTTAGGACCCATTCCACTCAAGAGAATCAAACTCTACACATAGGGCCAAATAATGCATCTTAACAAGCCCGCCATTTGTCTGTAGATAGACATCTAGGTTGCTTCCATGTCCTACCTATTGTAAATAGTGCTTCAATGAACATTGGGGTACACGTATCTCTTTCAATTCTGATTTTCTCAGGTATTTGGCTAGTACTGGGATTGCTGGGTCATATGGTAGTTTTATTCCTAGTTTTTTAAGGAATCTCCATGCTGTCTTCCACAGTGGCTGTATCTATTTACATTCCCACCAACACTGCAAGAGGGTTCCCTTTTCTCCACACCCTCTCCAGCATTTTTTGTTGGTAGACTTATTGATGATGGCCATTCTGACTAATGTGAGGTGATATCTCATTGTAGTTTTGATTTGCATTTCTCTAAAAATGAGAGACGTTGGGCATGTTTTCATGTGTTTATTAGCCATCTGGATGTCTTCTTTGGAGAAATGTCTGTTTAGGTTGTTTTTTTTTTACCACTTTCTGACTGGGTTGTTTGTTTTTCTGGTATTAGGTTGTATGAGCTGCTTGTATATTTTGGAAATTAATCCTTTGTCAGTTGTTTCATTTATTATTATTTTCTCCCATTCTGAGGGTTGTCAGCCCAATAACTAGGACATGGAAGCAACCTAGGTATCCATCAGCAGATGAATGAATAAAAAAGCTGTGGTATATACAATGGACTATCACTCAGTCATAAAAGGAATGCATTTGAATCAGTTCTAATGACGTGGATGAACCTAGAGTCTATTATACAAAGTAAGTCAGAAAAAGAAAAACAAATACTGTATATTAATGCATGTATACGGAATCTAGAAAGACAGTACTGATGAACCTATTCGCAGGGCAACAATGGAGATGCAGACATAGAGAAGAGACTTATGGACACGTGTGGGAGTAGGAAAGAGAGCGTGGGACAAATGGAGAAAATAACATGGAAACATAAACGCTACCATATGTAAGCCAGTGGGAATTTGCTGTATGACTCAGGGAATTCAACCTGGGGCTCTGTAACAACCTAGAGGGGTGGGATGGGGTGTGAGGTGTGAGGGAGGTTCGAGAGAGAGGACATACGTATACATATGGCTGATTCACATTCACATATGGCAGAAACCACACAATATTATAAAGCAGTTAGCCTTCAATTTAAAATAAATAATGCAAAAAAAAAAAAAACAAGCCTCCCCAGGTGACTCTGACAGCTAGAAAGCTTTTAAAATACATTCAGGGGACAAGGAAGGGAGAGGAAAGAAACTAACATTTTTAAAAGCTCCCAAGTATCTTCTTGTAATGTTCCCACATAGAGGCTGAATGTTCTCCATCAATTTATCCCTAGACCACTAGATTTAATGGCTGTCAATATATCTGGCATTTTTGCAGTTAGTGTATGTAATGATTTTGGGCTGCCACAATCTGCCTTTCATGATGTCAAGGAATGCATACCTGTCACTTCTATGTTATTTCTACATTAGTTACCAAGTTGCTAGCAACAAAACACTATCATTATAAGAAAATAGATTAAGAGTAGAGAAGAGACTCAACTAATTAAATTTCTACTTCATAATGACCAGGGTAAGATGGTATCATCTATCAAAAGGTGTACATTATGAAAGCATCAGAAATGGAAACACGGAAGAAAATCTGTGTAACTCCTTGGCCACTAATGACTTCAAAATGGAATATAGTCTCAATATGCTGCATAGGTAATTTTAAAGTAGCAAAATGAACTTACAGACTAATGATAAGGCATGCTTCTTGTTGGCTACAGATTCTTCCATACTCCCTGTTAAGAAATTGCTGATATACTAGTATAAGAAATACAAATTGAAATACACTAGACCTTCAGGGAAGTCAATTAACAGAAGTTGTTAAAGTACATTTAACTTTACAAGAAAATCTTACATTAAAGTAGTGCAAGCTGGATATTTTCTTCTGATTCACTGCAAATATCCTTAAATTGTACATCTTGGCCCTCTAAATTGTTATTCTCTGAAAAAGAAATAACAAAATTGCAAAACTAAACTTATGTATTACATGTAAGACATATGCAAGGCAAATGCAGTATATTAAGTAAAAATGTATTACTGTTAAAAAGTACAAATGATACTTTTAGCTATCAAAAAGTCAATGCATAATTCAGAAAAAGACACTCAAACTAAACATGAGAAACATGGTTCTCACGTCCCTTATTTTTTCAGCATCCTTTAACTCTTCAAGAAAGATGTGAAGATACTGCAGAAAAAGACTTATTGAAATTACAAGACACCAAGCAAAAAAGCATTTTTATGTTAAAAAAAAAAAACAGAATTAAGTACAGAAAGGTAAGCATCTACATGTTAAGTTGGTAATTTCTCACTGACAGCATAATTTTTTGGTTTATCTGTATATTCTGATTTTTCAACCAGAAATATATAGAATCAAGTCCTCTTCTATGATCATGGAAAGTTAGTATCTTTAGTCTAAAAAACATATACTAAATATTCACCACACATCAGGTGATTATTTTACACTCTCAAAGTAATGAGAAAAATGCACAGAAGTCGAGGAGGGTGGGCACCAAGTAAACAGGTAAGGTTAAACTCCATCGGGTACCTGTTATGGAAGAAGTCATGTCAAAACTCATTATCATCCTTTCTAAATCTTCTCCCTTCTGTTTCTTAAGACAGAAACATTCACTACCCTTAGTTAGGAAGCTGCCAGTCCTTTTGATTTTATTTCCCAAATATATCTTGAATCCATTCCCTCTTCATTTCCAATACTAAAGTTCAGAATATTTGCAAAATAGCATATGTTACATTTATTCTGAAATAGAACAATTTCAGAATTCTACCATAACAGAATACAAAAAGTTCACCAATATGGCTTAATCCCACATAGCAACCTTTAAGAAATTATCACCTGTCAAAACCTGGTATATACGTTGATCCACAATTTTCTGAAAAGACTTATTAAAATACTCCTCCTTTGCCCAACCACATATATGTATTCTGCTAGATTTTCTTCACACTTCAACCAAAAAAAAATTAAAATACATGTATATATATATCAGGAAAATGTGTATATATATCTTATACACACACACACACACACACACACACATACATACATATATCGGAAGATCCCCTGGAGGAGGGTATGGCAACCCACTCAGTATTCTTGCCTGGAGAATCTCTTGGACAGAGGAGCCTGGCGGGCTACAGCCCATATGGTTGCAAAGAGTCAGCTTAGGACAATACACAGTAGTAGCACAATGTATAGTAACATAACAAATAGTAGTAGCACAATCATAGTAACATAACAAATAGAGAAACAGATGTAAGCTGTTTCCTGTTAAGCCAGACATTTAAAAGACTTGCAAAATTATAAAACAATATAAAACACCCTTCAAACTAAATCATTTTTGTTTTTGAAAAACAGGTATTTGCATTATAGTATATTAGTGACATTAATATCTAATGGATTTATTATTTTAATGAATTATTAAAACATTTTAAAGTTTTGCTTTCATTTCTAATATCAGAGTATCAATTATAACCCATATAAACAAAACTGTTATTGCATTCTCACTGATTTTTAAGAGCAAAAGGTTCCTATAGACCAGAAGTTTTTAACTTATTCCACCACTGTGTTTCCCAAAGTAAATGCCAATGATTATTATTTTAGGTTACAGAGGAAAAAAAAATTTACTAAACAAATGTTAGCAACAATAGCCAACAAAATCTATGATTTCGTGCGTGCATGCATGCTCCTTTGTGTCCAACTCTTTGTTGCCACCTTATGGATTGCAGCCCGCCAGGCTCCTCTGTCCATGGAATTCTCCAGGCAATGAGTTGCCATACCCTCCTCCAGGGGATCTTCCTGACCCAGGGATCAAACCTGAGTCTCCTGTGTTCTCCTGCACTGCAGGTGGATTCTTTACCGCTGGGCCATCTGGGATTTTGTAGTATTGCTTTTATGAAATCATTTATGTATAAGCGTCAATTTAAGGAAAAATATTAAGTACTTAATAGCTCAGGTGACATTCAGTTGTCAGACTTAAAAAGGCAGTACCCAGATCACTTAAGTGGGAAATACTGCTTGAATCCATCATCTTGTCAGTCTCCTACTTAAAAACCTGTAAAGTCTTTTAATATGACAAATTTGCCCGTAACTATCTTCACAGCCTTGTACTCTCCTACTCTATTCCAGGAGCTCTAGCCAAAATTCCTCTGAAGCACCATGCTCTGACACCTTTGCACCTTTGTGTGTACTGGTGCCGCTGTCTCAAAGTAGTTCTCAAATCCCCAAAGCCACACACCAAATTTCTATTCAACCTTCAAGCCTCAGCTTGGAAGCCTTTCCTAATCTCCTACAAAGTTTTCATACCACCGTCTCTCTTTTTTCATAATAATTGGAACTTACATTTACACGTGACAAACACAGTATTTCCAAGTTATGTCCATTACCAACCCCAAAGGAGGGATCTTCTATCAGCAGCCTAGCACCATACCTCAAATATTTTTCTGATCTATGAAGTCATTTAGGGCCTGCCACTGAAATTCTTCTTCCTCTTGGCTCAATGATTTTCAATGAAAATGGTTTCCTACTAGTACTATCAGATGATTCTTTATACAAGGTCCAGACTTCCTCAGGCTTAGACAACACATAAGTACAACTGAGGCGATTTCCTTGGCGATCTGGTGTTTTTTAATACTCCGCACTTCCAATACAGGAGGTGCAGGTTCAATCCCTCACCAGAAACTAAGATCCCACAGGACAACGGGGAGTGGCCTGAAAGTAAAAACAAACAAAAACATAATCAAGCAAAGCCCTATGGGGCCTTCCAGAACAGAGGCCCCTCCCATGTCCTCCACTTGCCTGTTGTCTGTAGAAAAACTTTATCCTCTAGGTCTTCCCCAAGTTCCAAAGAACTAATTTAATAAGAGAAGTGAGAAAGTGCAGAAATAAAACAGCCAAACGATAAAAAAATAAGTTCACCCATTCTGAACCATGTTCTTTGAGTTGTTTTGCAGATACTGAAGCCTCCACCAGGTGGAAGTTAACTATATGATGCCGACAAGCAGGTAGACTCCAAGTGATTGGAACGACTATCCATGAGCCAATCACACACCCACAATCCCCCTCCCTCTCCCCATCTTTAAAACCTTTCCTCAAAAGCCTTTGGGGAGTTGAGGCTTTTTAAGCACTAGCTACCGAGGTTCCTTGCTCGTGTGTCTTAGTCCTCAGTCGTGTCCGATGTTTTGTGACCCCATGGACTGTAGCATGCTAGGCACCTCTGTCCATGAAACTCTCCAGGCAAGAATACTGGAGTGGGTAGCCATTCCCTTCTCCAGGGGATCAAACCTGAGTCTTCTGCACTGTAGACAAATTCTTTACCATCTGAGCCACCAGGGAAGCCTTGCTTGGTACCCTGCAGTAGGCACTACACTTTCCTTCACAACCTGGTGTCAGTAGATGGACTTTGTTGTGCTCATGCAAGCAGACCCAAGCTTGTTTCGGTAACGTAAGTACTCACTAAAAGGTGTGACACCTTATGTTATGAACAGGGAGAGTAACGAGGAGAAAAAAGCTAAATATCCGTTCTACATGATCAACAAGTTACACAGTCTATAAACAAAAGAATCCATAGACTATCTTAAAAAAAATCAGTGGACTATCATGTCTATAAGGCTTAATACACAAAAACAGGAATCATGGGACACTAAAATACAATCATAAAATACATGAGTATGCAAGCAAAAATGAAGATGCTGTTCCTGAGGATGAAGTAATGTATTAATAGGAAAAGAGATTCTAAAGCATTAAGTTTTTAAAACAGTCTGTTTGCATATGGGATTTGTTACCATACTTAGTAATTTTTCCTGAATTAGAAACTTCAATTCAGATTTGTGTCATATTCAATATTCTCAGAAAAGTATCAACTATAAATCAGGTCAATATGTTCATCATTGATTAATGTCAATCCCCACTGTCATTTTTGCTTTTTTCTTTTTATATTGAATAGAGCACCTCAAGCTAGCTATCTAAACACTCATTTTTACCACAGGATTTACGTCACAAGTTCTAAGATGAGCTATTTATCTAAATTTTTAAAATTAGTCTAGCGTT
Source organism: Cephalophus harveyi (assembly GCA_006410635.1). NCBI lineage: Eukaryota > Metazoa > Chordata > Mammalia > Artiodactyla > Bovidae > Cephalophus > Cephalophus harveyi. The sequence continues at coordinate 115,557 of SJYT01035276.1, read as the reverse complement.
TAACTTCATTTAAGAAAAAAGCTCGGGAAAAAAAAAAAGTGTGCTAGAAAAAAATACTCAGTAATTAAAGATACTCTTAAAGGTCAATTGGAAAAGTACCTTCCAATTCCTTGTTCTTCTAACATTTAGTGAAGCAACACACAGAACTGGTTAATGGAAACATGACAATGAGTAACACATGATCCCCAGCCTCAGGAAAATTGTGACTTTTAATCCTGCATATCAAAACAACAAACATTTCATTCATAACACCTTCTGCATGGCTTTTACCACCGTACAAATCAATTTACAAAGCAGCTCTCACATCCTCCTGGCTTATTCTTCTAACCTTATCTATACCAATAAGTACTATCCAAGTATCATACAGATCAGGGGAATACATTGTCAAACTTTTGACAGCCAAAATGCAAAGAGTGGCTATCTAGTATATATTTTGGGGACATGCACCAAAGTAGTAATGATACCCTTCTTGGCTACTGACAGATAGAAATTTTTTTTTTAAGAGAGCTTTTTGCTAACATTGATTAGTTTACGTCATTTCTATCCCAAAATCCCAGGTGAGAGTAAAAACAAATGATAAACAACATAGCAACAACTTTGCCTCTTTTTCACACAAATCAAAACGTGACTCTTGATTAACCTCTAAAATATTTTCTATTTCTGATTCAGAAGGGAAAAAGGCATATGGCTTTGAGAAATACAAATGAAAAAAAAAAATCACGAGTCCACAATTTAAACAAACCTATTAAAAACTTCCATGAACTGGCAGGAAGCAAAAGAAACCAACACATAAAAGTTCATATTGTATGATTCCAATCACGTCAATTTAAAACAGACAAAACTAATCCGTTCTGTTCGAAGTCAGGATTGTAGGTACTCTTAGAAGTGAAAAAGGCATGAGGAGGGCTTCTCATATGCAGGTCATTTCTTGATTTGGGTGCTGCTTATATGGGTATATTCAGGTTTTGAAGAATTCACTAAGAACGTTCATCTACAGTACACATTTGTCTTCATGTCACAGTTATCACACGTCAATAAAGTCTTTTAAAAACTCTCCATAAACTTAATTATACTAGAAATGTCAAGTAGGCCTTTCATTTATGGTGGGAAAAAGCCAACTGAACTTTAGTTAGAGGACTTGCTTGAGTCCCAAGTCTTCTATGATTTTTAATGACTAACGTCAAATCTCTGAGCCTGTCTTTTCATCACATCACATGATACACATGAGAATTCAATTCAATTAACAAGAATTTATTGTCTACCACTGTCTTCTAAGTAATGGGGTTAAAAGTAGTGAGCAAAAAACAACAATCCCTGCTTCATGCTGTCTCTATCCTAATCAGTGGATACAAATAAGAAACAAAAGGAATAAAACACACAGCATCTCCTATGGTGACAGGTGCTACAGCAAAGAATTAAGCAGGAAAGGGGAACTGAGGCAGCAGTAACTGTAAGTAAGGAGCTCATATGCTGCGCTGTGCTTAGTCGCTCAGTCCTGTCTCTTTGCAACTCCATGGGCTGTAGCCCGCCAGGCTCCTCTGTCCATAGGGATTCTCCAGGTAAGAATACTGGAGGGGGTTGCCATGCCCTCTTCTAGGGGATCTTCCCAACCCAGGGCTCGAACCCAGGTCTCCCGCATTGCAGGCGGATTTGACACCGACTGAGCCACCAGGGAAGCCCAAGAGTACGTACTGTGTACACTACTCTTTCTCCAGGGGATCTTCCGGACCCAGAAATACAACTGGGATCTCCTGCATTGCAGGCGGATTCTTTACCAAGTGAGCTACTAGGGAAGGCCAAGGACCTCATGGAAGGCCTCAATGTAGCAGTGACCTGAATCAGGTGGGGAAGGCAATACCAGGGGTAAATGTATCCCACGAAGAGTCTACGTAATATACTGCACTTGGAAATATACAAATGCTAATTAGGGGTTCGGGTTCTAAAGAACATAAGTCACATTAGAAGATGAAGTCTTAAAAAAAATGCCTCAAATCCATGCTCTAAGACTTTGGGAGACGAATAACGGAATGAGATTCCAGATGTAATTAAAGAAACTTCAGCGACCATGCTTTAAAAGGTAAAACAGACACTTTCTTCGGTACCGCTAGAGAACGACGAAATGCAAGTTCACACCGCCCTGTGCACCAAAAGGCCTCACGAATTTCAAAAATTAGTCCGAAAAAACAGGACGCTTTCTTTTCTGACAGTCGTTAAGGCCCAGTAAATTTACTTTCCCTCTACAGTAAGTTTTCATGCCTCCGCATCCTACTCAGTCGTGCACACATTACACACGGTGACAGGAACAAAGACCAGCCGCTCTCGCTAGAGGGAGAGAAAGGCCCACACCTGGGCGAACACCGAGGTGAGGGGACGGGAGGCTGCGGTTCTCGTGTCGGCCTGGCTGTAGCATCCTAGAAGGCCTCCAGTGAACCGCGTGGTTCAAGGCACGCGGGAGCCGCACGGCGCGGCTCGGTACCTACCCGGCCCTCGGCCGCATCGGGAGGCCGTCTTCTTCCCGCCCGGCTGGTTAGAGCCGCTGTGCTGGCCGCAACCAAGGGTGCAAAGGTCTTACGTCGCTACGCTGTGTCTCCGACGGCGCCCTACCGGTGAGCGGAACCTAAATCTGTTTCGCTTTGCCTCAGTCGGCGCCGCACTTCGCCACTTCCGGCAGCGCCCCACTCAAAGGCTGCCGGCTAGCAACTTCCGCCCTCTTAGCTGAAAGTGGAGAAAGGAAGCTCGGAACGGTTGCGTCGCGGATTTTCTGAAACACGTCGAGTTAGAAGAAACCCTTTCCTGTCGCGGGTGGTGCGGAGTCGGCTCGTGGGTCTCTGAGAGCCGAAAATTGAGAGCTTCTTCGCGCCGCGGAGACTGCGCCCGGCGGCTTCGCAGCCGTCCCCATGGTGAGGAGGTCGCCTCTAGAGCTCGGGACCTGGGGCGTCGGAGGTGGCGGGGCCTGGGGTCCCCTGGGCGCTGGGGCTGGCTGTGAGGTGTGACAGGCGGAAGTAAGGTGCTTCTGAGGGAAAGAGGGTGGACTCCGTGGGGTGCGCTCTTGCTCAGTCGTGTCCGACTCTTTGCGACCCCGTGGCCTGCAGCACGCTAGACTTCCCTGTCCTTCACCAACTCCCGGAGCTTGGTCAAACTCCTTTCCCTTGAGGCGGCTATGCCATCCAACCGTCTCGTCCTCTGTCCCCCTCTTCTCCTCCTGCCTTCAGTTTTTCTCAGCATCAGGGTCTTTTCTAATGAGTCAGTTCTTTGCATCAGGTGGCCAAAGTATTGGAGTTTCAGCTTCAGTATCATTCCTTCCAATGAATATTCTGGAGTGATTTCCTTTAGGATGGACTGGTTGGATCTCCTTGTCCAAGAGACTCTCAAGAGTCTTCTCCAACACCACAGTTCAAAAGCATTAATTCTTCGGCGCTTAGCCTTCTTTATGGTCCAACTCTCACATCCATACCCTGGGGTCAAAATAACCTCACGTTTGGTCGGTGGAGTGGAGTATTCGCCTGAGCACAGGCTTTTGGAGTCAGACAGGTTTCACTCTGCTGAATTCCTGACTTCACCTAAAGGTGTGTGGCCGTCAGTTCTGGATCCTCGTGATAACTCTGTACACTAGTCTTTAATCCCGCATCAGTCCTCATCTCGGCCGAGGAAACTGAAGGTATGCCCTGCCGACGCCCAAGCAGCTGGACTCAGAGCCCAGATCTGACTGCCAGATCTTTTGTCTTTCTACTACGTACCTAATCTGTGTTTCTCCGCGAAGTAGCAAATCCATATACCCTTTTCACGGTTGCTGCCAAGTTTATGTGATAGCAGTTGAAAACACCACACAATACAAAGTAACTTGTTGATTGTTACACTTAGAATTATTTTCCATGTTGTTGGAGTTGGCCTCACACCATTTTATTTTTGTAATCTTAAAATACAAATAGACTGGGGCCATACGTTTATAAATAAAACTGGCATATAAAATAGGCGCTTAAGGAGCAAAAGAGGATCCCATACATTGCTAATGAAATGAAAAATAGTATAGCCGCCTTGAAAACAGTTTGGCATATGTCGGAACAAAGACTTCTGGGTACACGTTTATTCACTGAAAACTGGAAACAAGCTAAATATTCGTCAGCTGGTAAATGAGTAAACAAACGGTGGTAAAAATAGAATGGCTACTTGTCAAAAAACTTGAAGTATGGATGCATGCAACAATATAGGGGAATCTCAAAAGCCTTATGCTAAGTGAAAGAAGCTAGATGCAAAGGGTTGCATACTGCAGATTCCATTTACTTTCATTCTGGGAAAGGCAAAAGTAGAACAACAGATGCCAGGTTGGAGGTGGAAAAAGATGATTTACTTCAAAGTGACACACAACTTTCTGCGGTGTTGGAAATATTCATAATTTTGACTGTGGTAACAGAGCTGTATAGCTTGTGAAAACTTACAACTCTATACCTACATGCACATATCTTTGTATGTATGTAAGTTATACTTTAATAAAACCAGATAAATTTAAAAATTTTTAAATAAGCATGAATGATGATTATATTGAAAAAACAGATATTGATGTTCAGAAAAGAGCAATTCTAGAATCAGATCGTCTCTTTTGTGGTCCAGTGGATTTTGGACAGTTCTCTTCAATGAACAGTAACTTTCACTGAGTTTATTACAGAAGTAAATCCTGATCCCTCATATCATCCAGAATTAAAATTTATTTAACTTACATCACATGATTAGGCTTAATAGTGCAAGAGTTAATCAAGTGAGCAGTCGGTGATATACAACAATCTATATACTTCATATGCTGCTCATAGGAAAGTATTAGAATAATTCTGTCAGTTTTTTAAAATTAAAGTTAACATTTCTTGCATCATTATAGCCACAAAATGAATATATTGAGTTACACCGTAAGCGCTATGGATATCGTTTGGATTACCATGAGAAAAAGAGAAAGAAGGAAGGTCGAGAGGCTCATGAACGTTCAAAGAAGGCAAAAAAGATGATTGGTCTGAAAGCTAAGCTCTACCATAAACAGCGCCATGCTGAGAAAATACAAATGAAAAAGACGTAAGTACCATTTATTTGTTGTACCAAGTTAATGTCTTTTGAGTATTAGTTGTTAAAACTGATAATCTTGAGTCTTTCTCATTCTTGGTAGTATTAAGATGCATGAAAAGAGAAACACCAAACAGAAGAATGATGAAAAGACTCCACAAGGAGCAGTACCTGCTTATCTACTGGACCGAGAGGGACAGTCTCGAGCTAAAGTACTTTCCAATATGATTAAACAGAAACGAAAAGAGAAAGCGGTAAGCAGTAAAAAACTGGTCTTTATTTTTGTTGTTGTTCAGGAAAATTACTTAAATTCATACTTGAGGTTCTTAGTTTCTTCAGTTAAATGGAAAAATAAAGTCCAACTGTTAGCATTATTTAGATATTGAAGTCTTTCATATAAAATGTTTTAGTAATTTAAAAAAAAGGTTTGCTTTCTTACCATGAGAACATTCAGCAGGATTTAATTTTTAAAGAATGTCACGCATCTTTAGTTTTCAAAAATTATTTAAGGTAATAATTCCCTGCCGATCAGTGGTTAGGACTTTGCACTTCCACTGCAAGGGGCACAAGTTCAGTCCCTGGTCAGGGAACTAAGATCCTGCACATCATGGGCAGAAAAAAAATTATTTAAAACAGCTTCTTATACTTGACAGCTCCTAATGTTGTGGTGTAGAGAGGGATACAACTGCTTCTTGTTTTTGTTGCTTTGCAGTGCCAAAACTGGTTAAAAAGTAGAGTAGTGGAAAGCCTCCTAAGTGATTTGACTCAGATAAAAATTCAGAAATTAAAAAGAAAAAAAAAAAACTTCTGGCTTGCCCTTAGTGTCAAATTCGGTTAAATTTTGCTAAAAGCTGAGGGAAAGACAATAGATACTGTTTTTAAACACCTGTGGGTAGAGTGACAAATGAAGGTAGCAGCAGAATATGCAGTATCTGTATTTAAAGAACTGACAGTCTCCAGATTTGATCTGTAAAATCTTACTGCTTTTTTTGGTATATATCAAAATTGGAACGGTAGAACTTCACCAAATTTTAGAGATTATCTACTGAACCTCTCTTCATTTTACAGATGAGACTGGAGTCCAGGAGTTTTGTGAATCAGTTTTCACAGGCACTTATTTATGAAATGCTGTAGGGTTTGTCCTTCATAAATAGGTCCAGAATTCTTTCTGCTGCCTTGCACTGCTTGCATTTTTCTCCCCCTGCACAGAATCTACACTCTAAGGAGGTACAAAATATGCAGTGATGATTTTGTCTAACATTATCTAAAAATCCATTCAGGGTAGAAATAGATAAGAGATGGAGACAGTCTTCCAGTTTTACACTGTGAACTATTTAGCAGTAAACTTAACTAGTTCCAATTAACTTCAGGCTTCTTGAGGACACAGTGTAAATCTCTAGAAAACAATTGAGCCAAAATATTGTTGCTTAAGCAAAAAAAAGTGAATCTACAACTTTGTACAACTAAAAAAAAAATGGACTTTTTATTCTCATTTTCTTTTATTAACAATATAAATTTTAATTGTGATCTGTTTTAGGGAAAATGGGAGGTCCCTCTGCCTAAAGTTCGTGCCCAGGGAGAAACAGAAGTATTAAAAGTTATTCGAACAGGAAAGAGAAAGAAGAAAGCCTGGAAGAGGATGGTTACTAAAGTCTGCTTTGTTGGAGATGGCTTTACTCGAAAACCACCTAAATATGAAAGATTCATTAGGCCAATGGTAAGACCCTGTTAAGAGTGCAGTGGCTTAAAGATCTGTTCCTATGGTAAACCAGATAATTTCCTAAAATTCATAAAACTGGTATTAAAAAAAAATAGGTTGAAAGATGTTTTTAGGCTGTTTTTAAGCTGATGATAGGTATTGTTTAGCACTTTTCCACTACTGTCAAGAATCTTTGGCTTCATAGGAGATTTGAAATGAAAAAGAATTCTCATTACAGAGATTGCCAGTGAATCTGGATTTGTAAACATGACAGAGACTTCCCTGGAGGTCCAGTGGTTAAGACTTAGTGCCTGCAATGCAGGGGACACAGGTTTGATCCCTGGTTGGGGAAGTGAAATCCCACAAGCTACATGGTGTGGCAAAAAAAAAAAAAAATTAGAATCTTCATTTCCACACAGTCATTTTACTCATTCATCAAGTGATCTATATGCCTGACACTTGTCTTTGAGAACAGTTAGAAAACTGGAGAATTGTTTTTTCAAGAGTCAATTCCAGCTTAGTAAGAGAAGTATCAGTGCCTTTGAAAATATATACGTAATATGTAGTCATTGACAAAAGAGAGTATTAAAATGGGCCTTCAATTTCTGTTGATAGCGTTAATGGCCAAACTCAATCTCCTTCTCTCCTCCCCTAATATATTTTTGCAGAATGCCTTTAAACAGAATGAATTCATCTCCCAACTAGACACCAGCCTACTTAGAAAAACAAAGAATCAGAGGGGAAAGTTGGCAGTATTACTCTAGCTCTGAACCTGAATCATTTTCAATGAATTAAAATGTTGCCCAACATCCTGCTTCTATAAAGTTCTATTAGAACATAGCCATGCCCATTCATTTACATATTGTCTAGTGACTAGGTGAATCTAGTCTCTGTAACAGAAACTTCTCTGGGCTGTCTGCAGTTTTTGACCAGTATTAACCATCAATGCAGAGAGCTGACAGTCTTTTTCACCAAGGAAGGTGGCTGAGGTATATAAAGACTTGGAATCAAGATACTTAAGTGTGATTCTATCTTCACACTATTTAGCCTGGGAACAAGTTATTTAACCTGCTGGTCCTTGTTTTATTTTTTTTTTTTTTTTTTAAGTAGCAGGAGTTGTTAAGGCTGTCATGCTGAAGTGCACTGTCTACAGCTGTTCCATGGTGAAAACTTCTTAGGAGTATGTGTTTGAGTTTTTCCTCACATATTTTTCTGTAACAGATAAGTTGTCTGTAGAATTAATTATATTTTCTCCGATGCCTTAAGATGAGATAATCAGTCCTTGTGGGGAGACAATTGGAAAAGATAAGCAAAAAGAATCAATATTCATCATTAACATCTTTAACTCAGAACATTCTTGTGTTTGGCTTACTAGGGATTACGTTTCAAGAAGGCTCATGTAACACATCCTGAACTGAAAGCCACCTTTTGCTTGCCAATACTTGGTGTAAAGAAGAATCCCTCATCCCCACTATATACAACTTTGGGTGTTATTACCAAAGGAACTGTCATTGAGGTGAATGTCAGCGAGTTGGGCCTTGTAACACAAGGAGGCAAAGTCATCTGGGGTAAGTCCAATTTGATTATGGGGTTCTTGGTGTTATAATCCTAAAATAGACATTTTTAAGTTGACATGAAGTATGCAGCAGATTTTAATGCAGTTAAACTTGATGTGACTAAGACTTAGAAAATGTGAATGTTCTTAATTTAGTTTACTGGTTTCAGTTATATAAACTACATTGCTAGATATTTTTGGTTGCTTTTTGTTTAAAAAGGTATTATTAGAAAAGATGGGAAGTTACAATTGAAAAATAATGGAAGAAAATAACCACAAACGGGGGAAGGGAGGCATACAGCAAACATGTAGCTACACTACTTAAGTGACAATTACAAACTAAAATATGTCATATGTAACAATTTTAAATTCTTTTTTCCTCATTTTCTTAGTTTTCTGCTTTCAGTACCCAGGTATTTCAAAACTTTAATGTTCTTTGAAAGGGAAGAATACAGTGTATAGCTTATTGATTGCATCTTCATATGAGTCATTGGCACGTACTTCATGTTGACCTAGAATTTAAAATAGGTTAATAAAACTAAGCATTTCTTGGCTACTGGTTGGCCATAATATTATGCTGAGAAGGTATATTTTTATTTAGTTCTTTTTCAATAGTTTTTACCCAAAATTAATATTGAAGTTTTAACAAATGCTTTTTCGGCACCTGTGAAGGTGATCATACTTTTTTCTCTGAAATATTTAGGAAATTAATTGATGTATTAATAGTCTTCCTAGTAATAAACCATAATGTATTTCTAGAATGTACTTCCTTGGTCATGATGCATTGTTCTTTTAATATTCAAATGATTCAACTTTTCCATGTTTAATTTAGGAGTATCTTTTCTGTGATTTTAAGTAAGATACTTTGTTTTATTTTGTATGTTATCTTAGTCGGGTTTTTGTGTCTGTATAATGCTAGGTCAGAGGAAAGAACCAAGATAGTTTAATTTTTCTTCTGCAGGTTTTGCTAATGGATTTGAAAACTTGGATTATTTCCTGCCTTGCTCCTGGTATAGACCAGGTGCAGTAAACTACAGCCTGCAGGGCTGCCACTTGTATTGGAATACAAAAACAAAATAGGGTTAAGTTGAATGAAACTTAGTTAATAATATCTGATGCTTTTTCCAGTAAGAATTGTGTGGAAAAGCAGTGCTCAGGGCAACCCACAAAGGCATGTTAAGTAATTCCATTTTATAAAATCTCATGTAATACTACGGTTGTTCACTTTTTTTCTTTCTTAAAAGTGATGATTGTAAATATTTTAAGCAAAGATCGTATGTATTCTTTTTTATTAGCTAACATCCCTCATTGTTCTGTTTTGTTTCCCTTAGGAAAATATGCCCAGGTTACCAATAATCCTGAAAATGATGGATGCATAAATGCAGTCTTACTGGTTTGACAGCAGTTACATACAAATAACTCCTTATAATTACTGAAGACTACACACCAGTTGGGAAACCATTACTCTGATATTTCTGAATACTACCAATCAACCTTACATGTTGTCTTCAGTCAAAGAAAACTATTTATTCTACTGTTTTAAAAACAAAAAAAGCCAACATTAAAACTATCTAGTTTTACAAACTGGTCTTTTGCATTTGTTTAGTGTTTAAATGTTCATAAAAATAAAATGATTAAAAAATCAATTATAGAAATATCTTACTTCAACAGTATTTGCATTAATGAGTGGTACTATGCAGTGTAGACCTGTCATTTAAAAAAAGGAAAAGCCAGTATAGCTGAAAATATCTTTTATCATAAAGGTTAGTGCACACTTAAATGTGACGAATAGGCCAAGCAACTTTGTCACGTCTAACACCTTACCTTTAGGTCTTCTCCTCCTCACTGTAGATTATTAATCCAAAGATATGTAGAATTAACACATTTTAATGAAGATACTTTAAAAGTGTATGAGAGATGGGACATTACACTATAAACTTCAAAAGAATGATAGTCAGGGAATTAGTATCTTAAACATTTTTCCTTTCTCATTTATCATATTTAATACCGTATACTTGGAACTATATTTTCTACTCAAGACACATGAAAAAAATAAACCAAAATGTTTATACTTTTAGTATTTTCTATATTCTAAACTTAGGGTAGTATATTTATATTTTTAGAATGGTAAAAATGTAAGTAATTCCAGATAAAATAGTTTTAAAAAGACTGCACTAATGCCCTTAAGGGGAAATAAATATATTTGCAGTTACTTAGATAATATTAAGAAGGTCATGTTTTAGTCAAAAGCACATCTGTGATCTGAGTATGTTTGTGACGGAGCTCTAGGGTGTTTATTATATTAATTTATAATCACGTTAATTGTTTTCAATTCTGTTTATTATTTTTTTAAAGTCTGTCTTGAAAGTACAACCAATGTGATTAATTGTGACTTTAACAAAATCAGTGTAAACAAATCCAGTATCTAAACACATCTTCACCAATGAAATTAGGGAAAAGGGAAGGAATTTCAAAACATAGACAATCACAAAATATAGGTTTAATTACTACTGTTAAAATTGAAAAAAAGAAAAAAACTACCAAGAAAACAAACATAAGTACTTGTGTAAGTCTTGCTATTCTAAATAATGTAACATCTTAAGTTCTATAAACAGTAGGTAGAAGTTCTGGAACACACAAACACTTAGGAAAAGAAAGGCTAGTTCCTTGGGAATGACTATCCAGTATGATACAATTACTTCAGGATAACATAAGAGGAACCTACCTTACAATCAGATTTTAACAAATGATTTTGCCACTAATAGAAATGGGGAATGAGTGAATGACAAGTTTTAGAGGGTGAAACGAAATAAACTAAAGGTAAGCACTGGATACAGAGCTGAGGTTTGCTTATTTTTCACAAGCAAAAATAAGCAAGTTAACTATCTTGTACAAATAAAGCTTGATACTAAGTATGTGAACAGAAGCATAAACATTACTAACTAATCACACCCATGAAAGACTGGATTAACACTTTAAACACAGTATTGCTACTAGTGGACAAACAAGGCAGAAATTTCTAAAATACTGTTATACAGATGAGTAATGTTAGTATAAATTCTTTATTTACATTAAGATCTGTCTCAGTTTGCTGGTGTGACCAAACCTTAGAAGGTAATCCCTAAGGGTAAAGCAGAAGGTAAGAGCAGATATTCAGGTACCAGATAAACGCTCAACTTGATGCAATCATAAATCTTCAAAATATTTTCCTAAAGTCACTGAAACCATTTTAGGTGGTGTTCTGGTGGTCAGCTAAAAGTGAACCATTAATCACTAGTAGTTTTTATCCTTGCCATGATAATTCTCTGCACTGAGTGGAAACACCATGAATATAGACACATTTTAAGTAGTAGAAGATTGACATTCTGTCATGCTATTTTTGATTTTATAAAAAAATCATAATAGACCCTCTCTCTTAAAAGTTGTAGAGGAACTTTATAATAAATTCTTAAATATATTTCTGTGATGTCTAGCAATTTAATAAACTTGAAAGTAGGACTAAAATGTTTCTAGTAACTGCTTTATATTACACAAGGAAATATATATGTATTTACACAAACTGCAGTGAACTCCACACATGAGACTTCTAAACAGAAAAAAGCAGTTCACGAAGAACTATAAGAATGTGACTGGACACTCAACTACCTGGTTGAAATCAGATTTCAGTCCTCTGTAATTCTGTTTTTCTAATGCCTTTTGCAAAAACTACAAGTAATCTGGTTAAGTTTTATTTAGAGTCCTAACTCAGGATAAATTTTGTTACAAATTCTATACTCACTGAGCATAGAACTCATTGTTACTGACATGAAAGTTAGGTTTTCTGCCTGTGAGTTAGATTTTTTCCATATGACTTAACTTTTTTCCCTCTGCTATCTATAAACTCCAAAATAACATTTTCTGTCAGAGATAAATATGTGACAAAATTTTTCTTGCGTGAACAAAAATTCTGAAACTTGATTAAAATGCGCTTATGGTTTAAGAATAAACCAAACAAGTTTAAGCATAAATTTATACAGCGAGTCCTTAGTGATCACGTATGAATATCCATTTCTTTTCTGTAAACTCAGCAACTATATTCACACATCAAACGATGTCAGTGAGCTCAGTCTTAAACTACATCTTGTTAAAGAAAAGTATTTTAAAGAACAATGAAGAATCCAAGTTAAAAAAAGGTAAATGTTAGGTTTTTAAATCTGTTTTAAGAAATTAAAAATGGAAAGGTTTAAGAATTTACTGAATTTATTTCCCTAACTGTGGCATTAACAAAAATTTCTCACAAAATGTATAAACTAGCATAAACATTCAATACATACACTAGTGTTAGTCACTTATTCTTTCACTTGACTAGCATTTGTTAAGAAAACAAATGGCCAAAGTGCTTAATTTTCATTTAGAATGGAATAATCTGGGCTAACTCTGACCATAATTAAAGAAAATGGAGGGGACACAGTATTCCAATTTTTACATGAATAACGAGAGTTTGCTATTTTGCCTGCTAAAGATTTTACCTCAACTTTATATCTTCCTACAATGCCAACAGCCCAAAATAAAATTTAATATCACCTGACTATAGACTGAATAAACCTTCAACATCAATCCTTGACACCTCAAATAATGACACAAAATCATAACACACTTTTTTTTCATGTAAGGACCAAGCGGTTTTAAAAACAATCTAAATGGTCTCAGAGCATTCTCAAACTTGAATGAAAATTTGAGCACACATAATACTTTCAAAGAATAGGACTGTTTTAAGATTCTCTTTGGATTTGAATGACCATTTTGTTCACTTTTAAATAAATTACTATACAAAAATAAACAATTGAGGGTGTGTTCTTAAATTTTTTGTTTTTAGTTTTCCCAAGCAAAAGCCTTTGCTGTGGCAACACAATGTACACACAGGCTGGCCTGTAACTTCGCTGCACAGAACAAATCAAGGGTGAACAAGCTCAAAGGGACTTACTCTTGCAACTATGGCTCCTTGGGCCACTTACTCCTGCCACCTAGGCCTAAGCCTGGGGCGCAGTTCTAAACTTACCAAAAATGGAAGCCAAGGGCACAAGCTGGTAGGCAGGCAGAGAGATCTTTTGACAGGAATCACTCCGTCAGTTAGGGAAGTGGACAAAAGCTGAGGGGAATATAAACAAGATTCTAGAATAAAGGCAGTGTCAGGATTAAGGAGAACCCTTTAGGAAGGGTTCTCATACTTCTGAAGTATACATGTTAATCGGGTGAGAACAAAAATACAACCCCCAGCTTCAGAAGAAATTTGAAATAATTATGCTAGTGCCTACACACTAGAGTTAAATCCCGAGTAGTACTGTTAACATCAGATGTTACCAAGAGGGAAGTGGAAACAGATTATGTCTGTATTATTCCACAGACAAGTCAAAGGAAGAAACTGCACCTGCAACTAAGAACTAAGAGGTCAAAAATACCACCTTTGTAAACCTTTCACCATAAATTTCTGAATTTGTGCTCTCATTTAGTTGAAGTTACTTTGACCCTAATTTACTGACATTTTTGTTTAAGCATGCCTACATTTTTAAAAATGGTGATTAGTTTTGAAATTTAAAACTTCTAGAACCTTCACCAAGATTACTATTAAAACGCTTACTATAAAAGATGTCTGTGATCCTTACAATTGATGGAAGCCCTACTACTTTCATGGTTTTTAAATTTCTATTTTCTGAAATAATAATGGTCAGATATCTCCAACTGCTAAAGAAAATATAGTATGATCTGGTTTCCCAAAATCGAAAAATGGTGAATAGAAATAAAAAAAATTGTATTTACACAAAAATAGCCTGAAAAATTAAAAAGAACAGTGAATCCTAGGATCTACCGGGGAGGGAAAAGCAGCATCATAAATAAGTTCAACTTGAAAATTTGGAATTTTTGTCCTGTGCCCCATGCTATTTATTAATCACCGTATTTTAAAAACAACAATTTTTTTACAAAGAAGAGGTTTTATCATCTGCGTTTCTTCCTCATTCAGGTCAGCTTGGCTTTCTTCTTTGCAGGTCCTTTGTGCCCTTTGGCCTTTCTTCTTAAATTCCGCCTGTCAACCACAGGCACTTCCACCTCTATCTCCTCGGAGCTGCTATCCACAGTCTTCTCTGTTGATTGTGTCAACTGATCCAGTTGCTCAGAAGATGCTTCAGACTGCTCCTCTGACAGGTTCTTCTGTGCTGCATTCTGTGCAAATGGCACATCTTCAAGTTCAACCTCTATCAGAGAGCTCTGAGACAGAGCTGCAGATGATTCCTGGGGCTCAGCGACCCCCTCCTCACCCTGGTCTTCCAATGAGGCAGTAGTGTTGGGTGACACATTTTCAGGGATCGATTCCTCAGAAAATTCAGCAATCACAGAGTTTGGAAAAGCACTGTCGGACCGTTCTTCATTTGGGGTAGTAGCCACATTGTCTGAACTCCCAAAATGTGCTTTCTTTCTTGAAACCGGAGGCAGCTTCTCTTCGGTGTGCCCCTTGTCATCAGATGGACCTTCATCCAGCAACATTTCTGAGTCAGTTGCATGTGAAGTCTAAACACAAAAAAATCCAGTGAACAACTTTTGTAATAAAGTTCTTACAAAAATTATTCTCATGCACTAATACGCGATGACCCTGAACCACATTTTAAAGAATTCAGGACTCACTACTTTTGTCAATCATGTGCACATATTCTCTGAATATAGCTCAATTTCTTAAAAACTGTATTACACGATAATTTGGATTCATTAAGTGCTTGCTTTAAAGATACAATAAAAGTAATGATTTTATCTCAAATAGTATTTAAGGCTCTTAAACTTCCCATCAAGATTCTTCAAAGCCATGAATCAACTCAAGTGTTTAGTTACTAGAGCCAGAACCAAGAATCCTGGTACTTGACACTGTGCTACCCCACTGGGTTTGACTATCAGTTGATAGGTGGGGTTTCCCAGGTGGTGCTAGCCGTAAAGAACCCACCAGCCTGTGCAGGAGATGTAAGAGATGCGGGTTCGATCCCTGGGTCAGGAAGATCTCCTGGAAGAGGGCCTGGCAACCGACTCCAATATGCTTGCCTGGAGAATCCCATGATCAGAGGAGCCCAATGGGCTACGGTCCACAGGGTCTCAAAGAGTCGGACCCAACTGAATGGACTTAGCAGGAAGAAAGGCAGTGAAAATTCTACTCAGGTTAATTACATGAGACACCAATAGAATAATGCTATATAAGAGTTTTTTAGACTTAAATTGGATATTCAAAACTAGAAATTAAATGTCCTTTCAGATGTGGCATACACACGTGCGCATGCGCGCACACACACACACATTAGAGTATTACTCAGCCATAAAAAAGGAATGAAATCTTGTTATTTGCAACAACATGGATGGATCTACACGGTATTATGCCAAGTGAAATAAGTCAGACAAAGATAAAACCCATAGGATCTCATTTGTATGTGGAATCTAAAAAACAAAATGCAAACAGACTCAGATTAAGAGAGCAAATGGGTGGTTGCCAGAGGGGTAGAAGTGAGGGGACTGAAACAGGTAAAGGAGATTAAGAGGTACAAACTTCCAGCTACAAACTAAACCACAGGGATGTAATATACAGCATAAGGAATATGTCAATAATATTGTAATAATTTTGTATGGGATCAGACAGTTAATAGACTTATATTTTACATTTAGGTGATCATTTTATAACATGCAAAATCAAATCACTATGTAGTACACATGAAATTAATGCTGTACATCAACTATTTCAATAAAAATATTTCTTTAAAATATTATATCAACTTTTCTCCACTAATCAATATCTCTAATATAAAACAAATGAAATGACTGTACTGGTCATAGACCAGCAATAGGTAATTCAAATATCTGCGTGCATGCCTGCTAAGTCGCTTCAGTTGTGTCCGACTCTTTGTAACCATATGTACTGTAGATCCACCAGGCTCCTCTGTCCATGGGATTCTCCAGGCAAGAATCCTAGAGTGGGTTGCCATTCCTGTCTCTAGGGCAACTTCCCGACCCCAGTCGGGAAAGAGTCACCCAGGTCTCTTATGCCTCCTGCAATGGCAGGAGGTTCTTTACCCCTAGCGCCACCTGGTGAATAATATTTAGGTGTGTTAGTTACTCAGTCATGCCTGACTTTCTATGACCCCATGGACTGTTGCCCTCCATGGGGGGCTGTTCATGGAATTCTCCAGGCAAGAATACTGGAGTGGGTTGCCATTTCCTTCTTCAACTATTTAGGTAAATAATGCTTTATCCATTTTCCTAAGCATTTCCTAAATTTACAAAGTAAAACTCATTTTGTTACCATAAGTCAGATATGAATGAAGCTACAAAGATTTGAATTTATATTACTGATCGCATCTGCTAAAAATACCAATGTAGTATAATTTATTTTTCCTAAAGGACTGTACACGTTAAAATAGAGGAAAATATATATCCTACACTGCCCTTCCTGAGTCACCAAGGCTGAACACTGTAACTATAAAAAGTTAGGTTATTTTTCTATTACCTTATCCTGTGCAACACCCTCAAGGGACTGTGAAGAGTCTACCACCAGTGGAGCAAGATTCGTAGAGTCTTCATTGGAATTAAAAGACTGCAATTTTAATTCTTCATCTAAAACTTCACTAGTGGAGTCCTCCTCTTCTGTTACGAGTGAAGTCTTAAGAGTATCATCTATTATCTCACCATTCATAGGCTCCAATGCAGATTCCTACACAATTGAGCAAAAAAAAAAAAAAGGACAAAATTACAGATTAACTTACTTGTCATGCAACGTGGGTCCATTCTCAGTACCTCCCTATCATGCACTAGGACTCAAGATACAGTCTACTACATTACTGGGCATAGGTTAAGGAACAGCAGAGTCAGGAAGAGAACAGAACCCCTAAGCAGCCCAATTTCCCTCTGTGTTCATGGAGAATGATGCAGTGAAGAGACCCTACCATCTTCTTCCTCTTCCTCCTTACAGGGCAGTCACAGGAAGAACCTTTTCAGTAAAAAGTTACAAGAGAAAATCTAAATTTGGTGCTGGCTCTTTACAGAACATCAGCTGTTCAGTAGTTGGAATCTGTGGGGTCTGAGGAAGTCACAGTTCAGCATGCCTGGGAAGGAAGCACTAACAGATTTGTGGCAGGTTGAGTTTGGGTAAAGCTTCTTGCTGGGAGAAAAGAGCCCCCAACCTCAGTGAGCTCACTGTACAGTTAATAAAGGGTTGTCCCGAACAATCCTGCCCCTTAAATTACATTAAAATATGGAAAAGTGATTTGGTAACACAAGGTCTCCAATTTCTGAAACTCTTCCTCTGATGTTTAATCAATTTATAAGACTTCCATTAATGTCTAATATTTCTAATTAATACCAGTGACATTCTAATAATTAGAGATCATTTTATATTTAAAAATTAGAATACTGATACACTTGAATTTTTAAAAATAGACTTGGCTGGATTGTATAGAATCCCTGAAATCATATACTGAATATTTTCCTAAGGGATATTTAAATCAGAGACTTAGAGAAATTAATCTGGGGAATTCCTTGGTGGTCCAGTGGCTAAGATTCAGTGCTCCCAATGCAGGAGCCCAGGTTTGATCTGGGGGTCAGGGAATCAGATCCCACATACCTCAACTAAAGGTACCACATGCCACAACTAAGACCTAGTACAGCCAAATTAATTAATTAATTTAAAAAACCACATAGATTAAAAAAAGAGAAAAATTAATCTGGCCAGAGTATAAAGAATAAACTGCACACAGAAGGTAATTAAAATAAAACTCACAAAAGGACCAACTAGGGTAGAAGAAATGTTAAAAAGATGAAAATGAGAAAGATACAGCAAAAGTTTTTGTAAAAAAATTGAATTTTGGTGAGTAACTATAAGAAATAGGAAACAGGAAAAGCAGCTCAGTAGAGAAGCGATAGGCAAGAACAGAGATTAAATTTAAGATGATAAAAGACATCTGTCTAAATAGAAATACTCAGAAGGCAGGATATATTATGAGATCATAGTCTGGATCAATATTCAAAGTCTAGAGTTACTGGTCACCCCTACAGAGACAATCATTCCATCATAAGACTAGATGCATTTCAAAAAAAAAAAAATGAACAAAAGGGCAGAAGGTCAAGAACTGAGTCTTCTAGAATGTCCACAAACACAGGGGAAAAAGGAAAAAAAAAAAACCACAACAGGAAACAGAACAGTCAAAAACCAAATGCATGAAACCAAACCAAACTCCAGAAAGAGGTTACCTAGAAAGCAAAACCCAGTAGTGCTATAAAGCCAGGGGATCCGAAAACCTAGAGGGAGAGAGTGGACAGCCTCAGCAAGGACACCACTGGAGTGGAGTGGGACCATCTACAGGAGGAGCTCACAGGTACTGCTGGACAAAGAGACGGCTTACGTGCAGTACCTACAGTGTAATCTTAAGTTTTTAATAAACGAATAAACCACACAAAGACACATCCCCATAATCATCTAGAAGCAGATAAATATTGTTTTTAAAACATGTATTTCTCCAATTTAAATCAGCAATGCACTTTCACTTTCTTAGCTCCTAGTTGGACTTGACAAACAGGTAAAATGTTTTTAAAGAAACTGAAGCACGTCTGAAAGAAGAAATAAGGAATCTGTAAAAGACTAAAGATATTAAAGAAAAAGAAGAGAAGGACAGGAACTAGAGAAGATGAAAAAAGAAAAATAATTGAGGAGCTGCAGAAATCAAGCCAGATAAAGAGATTTTTTACTCAGTCAAAAAGTTATTTTCTTACTTGTTTTCTAGTAATTAAACAAAAAGAATTTAGTTATTTTTTAGGAATTTGTAAATCAATTGTAAGTAAAAATACATTATTTTTTCTAAACAACTAATTCTATCCTTATATCCAAAATCAGGTGAATTTAGGGCTTGTTGGATCTAAAGGCATTCTAATTGGTTTTGTAAGGTAGGCTCCAAACACTCACATCATTTGTGTCCCTTCTTAAAGTTTATGTTTGATTCCACAAATTGATTTGAATTTTAAATACACTGAGAGGACATTACTATCTAAACATCTTTTACTTTATCTCTGTAATATGTCAAACTTTATAAATTCAGTTAAAAATATAAAATACTTGTAACTTTATCCTTCACTACCTGACTTTATTTTAGACATATGTGCTTTTCAACATTACAATTGCTACTAAGAGTCTTTATGCTTTTCCAACAATATACGACTAAGTTAAAATTTACCTCCATTCATTTTAGTAAATAAACGAATCTCGGAAATCCAAAAAGGAGGGGATATATGTATACATATAGCTGACTCACTTTACTGTACAGCAAAATAACACAACATTGTAAAGCAACTATATTCCAATAAAAATTAATTTTTAAAAAAGAGTATCACTCACCTTTTCACCTTCTAGCTTTTCCAGGCCTGGCTGGGTTTCTGGTGCTGGTTGAACATCTTTATCACTACTTTCATCCTCATATTCAATCACACTCTGTTCGGGTTCTTCTTCCAAGAATTCTTCCGAGCTCTCTGACGTGCGTGCAGTAGACTCCAATCTAGGAAACCAAGGAAAAACATTTTTACTTATTTTATTAAAGATGATCAGGTGCCACAGGTTACACTCATACAAAATGGCAAACTTTAATTAATTAATGATTTCATTGGAGTACAGCTGACTGACAATGCTGTGTTAGTTTCTGCTATACAGAAAAGTGAGTCAGTTATACATATACATATATCCACTCTGCAGATGGCAAACCTGATTAGTTGCCACAACTAAATGATGCATGTGTTCTGACTATTACAACTGACTGGCCATAACCCATCTCTCTCCCTCTCTTTGGGTCTCCCTATTCCTTAAGACACAACGGTATTGAAATTAGGCCAGTTAATAACCCTGAAATGTCTCTAAGTGTCCAGATAAAAGGAAGAGTCACATATTTCTTACTTTAAATCAAAAGCTTGCTAGAAGTGACTAAATTTGTAATGGCACGTTGAAAGCTGAGACAGGGAGAAAGCTAGGTCTCTTGTGCCAAATAGCCGAGCTGTGAATGCAAACCAAAAGTTCTTGGGGAAAAAAAAAAATCAACAGTGCTACTCTAAGTGAACACACCAGTGATAAGAAAGCAAAACAACCTTATTGCTGATCTAGAGGAAAAGTTGTAGTGGTCTGGACAGAAGATCAAACCAACCTCAACATTCCCTTAAGCCAACGCCTAATCGAGAACAAGGCCCTAAATCTATTCATTTCCACGAAGGCTGAGAGAGGTGAGGATGCTGCAGAAAAAAAGCATGAAGCTAGTAGAGAGGCTGGTTCATGAGATTTAAGGAAAGAAGTTATCTCCGTGATAGTGCCAGGTAAAGCAACCAGTACTGATACAGAAGCTCTATCAAGTTAACTAGAAGATCTAGAGCTAAGATAATGAATGAAAGTGGCTACAATAAACAACAGGCTTTCCAATGTAGACAAAAAGAGGAGGTCATCTAAGACTTCCATAGCAAGAAAATAGTAGTCAATACCTGGCTTTAAAGTTTCAAAGGACAAGCTGACTCCTGTTAGGCACTAATGCAGTTGACACCAATGCTCATTTACCATTCTGAGAATCCTAGGGCCCTCAAGCATGATCTACTCTGCCTGTCCTCTATAAAGGGAACAGCACAGCTTGGGTGACAGTACAGCTGCTGACAACATCGTTTGTTTTAAGCCTACTGTTAAGACCTAGAACTGGACATGGAACAACAGACTGGTTCCAAATAGGAAAAGGAGTGCATCAAGGCTGTATATTGTCACGCTGCTTATTTAACTTATATGCAGAGTACATCATGAGAAATGCTGGGCTGGAAGAAACACAAGCTGGAATCAAGATTGCCAGGAGAAATATCAATCACCTCAGATATGCAGATGACACCACCCTTGTGGCAGAAAGTGAAGAGGAACTGAAAAGCCTCTTGATGAAAGTGAAAGTGCAGAGTGAAAAAGCTGGCCTAAAGCTCAACATTCCAAAAACGAAGATCATGGCATCTGGTCCCATCACTTCATGGGAAATAGATGGAGAAACAGTGGAAACAGTGTCAGACTTTATTTTTCGGGGCTCCAAAATCACTGCAGATGGTGACTGCAGCCATGAAATTATAAGATGCTTACTCCTTGGAAGAAAAGTTATGACCAACCTAGATAGTATATATCAAAAGTGGAGACATTACTTTACCGACTAAGGTAAGTCTAGTCAAGGCTATGGTTTTTCCTGTGGTCATGATGGATGTGAGTGAGAGTTGGACTGTGAAGAAGGCTGAGCGCTTAAGAATTGATGCTTTTGAACTGTGATGTTGGAGAAGACTCTTGAGAGTCCCTTGGACTGCAAGGAGATCCAACCAGTCCATTCTGAAGGAGATCAGCCCTGGAATTTCTTTGGAAGAAATGATGCTAAAGCTGAAACTCCAGTACTTTGGCCACCTCATGCGAAGAGTTGACTCATTGGAAAAGACTCTGATGCTGGGAGAGATTGGGGGCAGGAGGAGAAGGGGACGACCGAGGATAAGATGGCTGGATGGCATCACCAACTCGATGGACGTGAGTCTGAGTGAACTCCAGGAGTTGGTGATGGACAGGGAGGCCTGGCGTGCTGCGATTCATGGGGTCGCAAAGAGTCAAACGCGACTGAGCGACTGAACTGAACTGAACTGAGACAAGCGTAAAGATGACATTTTGTTCTTCATAGCATCTGAGCATTTAAGCATTTAGTCTCATTGCTACTATTTTATGAAAAGATAAAGAAAAATTCCACAACAGTTCTGTGATGTGTAATTTAAAATGTGCTATTACATTACCTTCTATAAAGGGTATTACATCAAAATGTTACTCAGTGGGAAAAAAACATAATTATCTAAACTCTTATTACTCTTTTCACAAGTTAAATACTTAAATTTTTCTTTAAAATGGTGGATTTTTCATTAAAATACAATATTTACATAATTACCCAAATTTAAAATTATATACAGAATGAAATTATCATAGCTACAGAATACTTTACCTGAGAATAATTTTATAGCCAAGATGGCAAAGCTATGAATGGTTGGCTCAAGAACAGTTAGTAGGACTATCAGAGCAAAAGCTTAATTTAACTATAATATTCAAAATCTTGCTTTCTTTAAATAAGAAAATAAGGTTTTGATCCAAAGGTTCTGTGGATTCAGCAGACTATTAAGTTTCTGGAGGAACTGATGATATCATTTATGGCAATTACTAATCTATGTTATGTTCTATAATCTAGTAAGATAAGTCCAGATGAGTCCATTACAAAGTAAAATTGAGGGTTTCTTAAATTGACTAAACTTCAGGATTACTAAAAACCACAGCTACTGTCAAATTCAAAGCTGACAATAAACGACTCATTTGAGATAATATAATCACTAAAAGATTCTTCCTGGATTTTCACACAAGAGACTAAAACATCAGTTTATTCTACTCTTTAGTCTACTAGCAACTTCTCCCTACAATACTGTCAATGTGACACTTATTAAGTGTAATCAATAATCTTGTTAAAGAACTCAAATACAAATTTCTACACCAAGGTCATTTACCACACAAATAATATAAAAAACGTCACCTTAAAAACTAAATACTATGAAAATAAGAGGACACAAAATACTGACAGTAAAATAAACAATGCTTTACTTGTTCACTGAAGCTATGGGAGAAGTCTGAGGAGTCTTTTCATCTTCCCCTTGAGAACTGCTGAACTCAGAATCCTGAAACCGCTTTCCAATCTTTGGCCGCTTTAGATGGCTACTTCGAGTGCGAGTGGAAACCGGTGTTTTGTCGTGACCTGAGAAAACAACAGCAAGCCCATGATTAACTGGCTGTGTAGTCAAAGAATCACCCATTAACTATGCACAGAAATGCAAGCACTAAGCTAGTTTAACTACATCACCACAATTACACACTTCCTATCACATCAGGCTAGGAAATCATGTCAGTGACATATTTTAAATTATGAAATAATCTTAAAGTCAGTATTCATTCCTCACATATCTGTGTTACCTTGAGCTCTGCAAAGTATTTGTGCATTTTCACTTAAGATTCTCTTCCAATAATCTTGGGAAATAAACAAGACAGATATCATGGTCCCTATTTTACAGGTAAGGGAATGAAAAAAAAGAGGTACAGATAGCTTATCTGTTCACATCAGAATCAGTGGTACCAGAACCCCAACCTAGATATTAGAGGTGGGTAAGTCTTTATTTATACTAAGGGACACACACACACGGACACACACACACACACACACACACACACTTAATTCTAACACTCTCAAACACTTAAACTAATAGACCAGCTGAATTTCTTACCTTCAGAAGTACTTGCAAAGGCATCTTTTAGAGAATCAATCTAAAACAGAAATACATATCAAAACCAAAAGTTTTAGATCCTTTTTCCTTCCTATGCATCTACTTCACTCAGTTTCAAAGAAAATCTGTTAAAAACTTTTTCAAATAGCACCTTTTGTATTCATTATCCATCAATTAAGAAGACTCACTTAAGAAGTATAAAGGCTATCTTATAGCTTCAATGTATTATGAGCCTATGAATTTGTGAAACCACCTAATAGGGGATATACTGATATACACTGGGGTTTCCACATGTTCTATCCTCAGCTCCTTTCTCAGTCCAAATACTCCTATGTAATTGTATCTACCACCTTTACTTTAACATCTCCTTGCTGATGAATCCAAATATGCAACTTAATTTCACCAACTTTTTTCCTGATTTTCAAAGCTCTATTTCTAATGAAATCTCTCTCCAGTGAATACTCCAACCCAAATTCCTATCCAGTGTGTCCCAAACTAAACTCTCATATTTAATCAGTATTATTCTCTATCTTGGTTATTGGCAATAACAATTTAGTATGCTATTCCAATCAAAGACCAGTGGGGCAATAATGACTTCTTGTCCTTCGTTCAACCAACCACAAGCCTGTCCATTAGGACGCTGAAAAATCTCTCAAAACTGCCCCCTCTTTGGTATTACCAATGCTTCAATTTGGGCATTTATCATCCTTAACATGAAAGTGTACACCTTTAATATGTATAATTTTTGTTGATCATACCTCAATAAAACTAAAATATTATGTAGTTAAACAAAATTACTTCCCCATGTGGTTACTAATAAAGAGAGTTTAATATGAGAAATATTTTCCTTGATTAAAATATTACAGTAATATGAAGAATATGAATTTCTAAAATGAAAGAAAATCTAATTTATATTGCCAACCTTTACAGTACAGTGAAATTTTAATGTTCTCATTAAAATGACAAAAATTATTTGGCTTAATATTAAAGTAAATCATTGCTCTCACTACATATATGAAACAAATAGATTTTTCTACTTTCCATTTTATGATATCTGATCAATAATAAAGTAATCTGAATATATCTGAGGAATTTGGAATGTAACATAATAGAAGGGCTTATTCTGAAGCCTGAAATTCCAAAGGTGGGAAAAAAAACTGAACTCCTTATATATAGTTATTGTATTGTTTATATTATCCTTAAAAATGCTTTTCAAAATTTTTACTCAAATAGTCATCATTCATGCTAATTAAGACAGAAGAAGAGAGGCACAAATAACTCCCCAAAGCACCTGTTGAAATGCATGTGCATTTACACAGACATATTCAACACTCACTAAAAATATATTCAGATACCCATATACAAAATAATTATGACTATATTAAAACCTTCCCTGGTGGCTCAGCTGGTAAAGAATCCACCTGCAAGGCAGGAAGAGCCAGGTTCGATCTTTGGGTCAGGAAGATCCCCTAGAGAAAGGAATAGCAACCCACTCCAGTATTCTTGCCTGGAGAATCCCATGGACAGAGGAGCGTGGCAGGCTACAGATATGGGGTTGCAAGAGTCAGACATGAGTGAGAGACTAACCAATGTAATAATAATGTAAAAGCTACAAAATGCTGTAAAAAATAAACCTCTAGGATCCCACCAATGAACCTGTATTTTAAGTAATACCAAGTAGGTTTCAGAAAAGCACCTGGTAAGTCCTCTGGAATTCAGTGGGGAACTGCCCTTCTCCTTTCAGGTTACCTAGTATTTGCAAAGTGCATTACATTCTACGGTGACTTAACACAATATAGCCTCAAACTTCCCCCAAATAACTTCATAACCTTTGATCTATTTCACTTCAAGAAATTTATCTGTGCAAGGAAATAGTTACATTTGCACAAAGATGCATGTATAATTGTGTTCATGGTTGGGCCATTTATAAAAAACGAGTATAACATGTTATGAAAATAAATGCTGGTATTTACATAGAATAGTGTGCTACCTAACAACACTGATTTAATGAAGTAATGACAGGGTTCTCTGGTGACTCAGTGGTAAAGAATCTGCCTGCCAATGCAGGAGAAATGGGTTCGATCCCTGGTCCAGGAAGATCCCACATGCCACAGAGCAACTAAGCCCGTGCTTCCAACTACTGACCCTGTGCTCTAGAAGCCAGGAGACACAACTACTGAGACTACATGCTGCAACTACCGGAGCCTGTGCGCCCTAGAGCCCACGCTCTGCAACAAGAGAAGCCAGTGCAAGAAGAAGCCCTTGCATTGCAACAAAGAGTAGCTCCCACTTGCTGCAACTGGAGAAAAGCCCACCCAGCGATGAAGACCAGCACAGCCATAAATAAATAAATAAAATAAAATAAAATAAAAGTAATGACACAGAAAATGCTTACAATATTATGTCAATGGAGAAAAGCAGTAAGAAGCATGTATGAAAGTGAATAAAAGTCGCTCAGTCATGTCCGACTCTTTGTGACCCCATGGACTATACAGTCAATGAAATTCTCCAGGCCAGAATACTGGAGTGGGTAGCTGTTCCCTTCTCCAGGGGGTCTGCCCAACCCAGGAATCGAACACAGCTCTCCCGCATTGCAAGCGGATTCTTTATCAGCTGAGCCACAAAGGAAGCCCAGTTAGAAGCATAAAAGAATAAAAACAGAAATGAAACATATGCACATACATGTTTCATAATAAATATTAAGTATGTATACAAAAATGTTAGTTGCTAGATCTAGGGTAACAGAATTATAGATTTTTATTTTCTTCTGTACTACTTTGTGTATTCCAAATTATTTTTCAAAGAAAATTAAATCTCAGAAACCAATTAGCAAAAAATGTCAAGTAACACAGTAGAAGTTACCTAGGTTTGCTGAATGAACAACAACATTTATAAAGTTAAGTTATTAGCTGAACCTCTTTTTTAAAAACAGCACACTTGGTATTTCCAATGGTAAACACACAGTGTACCTACAGTTAGCTGCATCTCACTAGACTGACTATCTTCAGCTCTTGCTTCGTATTCTGAAACAGAGGCAAGACCATATTCTCCGGACGTAGATCTTTTAGCTTCATTTTGAGAAACTGCTGTGTGAAAAAGAATTTTTAAAATTTTAACCCAGTTAGTATTTGGTTTTAATTGTCACATTCTTTGTACGGATTTTTACAAAAGCCCTAAAGAAGGGTATTAAATATTCAGATGTGGGATATCCCTTCACCAATATCTTACAATGAAACCTTAAAAGAGTTTTAAATAGTTTATCTGTTATTTAGCAACTTTAAGGAGAGATGCATAAGACTGATTACTACCTTTGATCCCCTGATGCCTATTATGTGCTGAGTAACCTGTGTTCATTTCTTACCCACTAATTTCTACTGGACTACTGAGCTATATTCTATTGGGTTACTCTAGGTCTTCTTACTAATAATGACACAAATGTTTAAATATAACAAAAATTCCAACTTTAGAAAAGAAGGTCTATTACTAGAGAGATCACAACACATTGGGCTATTCTGGACTATAAGACCATCATTGAGTTCAATTCAGTCGCTCAGTCATGTCCGACTCTTTGCGACCCCATGAATCGCAGCACGCTGGGCCTCCCTGTCCATCACCAACTCCCGAAGTTCACCCAAACTCATGTCCATCGAGTCAGTGATGCCATCCAGCCATCTCATCCTCGGTCGTCCCCTTCTCCTCCTGCCCCCAATCCCTCCCAGCATCAGGGTCTTTTCCAATGAGTCAACTCTTCTCATGAGGTGGCCAAAGTATTGGAGTTTCAGCCTCAGCATCAGTCCTTCCAACAAACACCTAGGACTGGTCTCCTTTAGGATGGACTGGTTGGACCTCCTTGCAGTCCAAGGGACTCTCTAGAGTCTTCTCCAACACCACAGTTCAAAAGCATCAATTCTTCAGCGCTCAGCCTTCTTCACAGTCCAACTCTCACATCCATACATGACCACTGGAAAAATCATAGCCTTGACTAGACGGACCTTGGTTGACAAAGTATTATCTCTGCTTTTTAATATGCTATCTAGGTTGGTCATAACTTTCCTTCCAAGAAGTAAGCATCTTTTAATTTCATGGCTGCAATCACCATCTCCAGTGATTTTGGAGCCCCCCCAAATAAACTGTTTCCACTGCTTCCCCATTATTTCCCATGAAGTGATGGGACCAGATGCCATGATCTTCGTTTTCTGAATGCTGAGCTTTAAGCCAACTTTTTCACTCTCCTCTTGCACTTTCATCAAGAGGCTTTTTAGCTCCCTTCACTTTCTGCCATAAGGGTGGTGTCACCTGCATATCTGAGGTTATTGGTATTTCTCCCGGCAATCTTGATTCTAGCTTGTGCTTCTTCCAGCCCAGCGTTTCTCATGATGTACTCTGCATAGAAGTTAAATAAGCAGGGTGACAATATACAGCCTTGACGTACTCCTTTTCCTATTTGGAACCAGTCTGTTGTTCCATGTCCAGTTCTAACTGTTGCTTCCTGACCTGCATATAGGTTTCTCAAGAGGCAGGTCAGGTGCTCTGGTATTCCCATCTCTTTCAGAATTGTCCACAGTTTATTGTGATCCACACAGTCAAAGACTTTGGCATAGTCAATAAAGCAGAAATATCGATGTTTTTCTGGAACTCTCTTCCTTTTTCTGAACCATAATCACAGAAAACTAGCCAGTCTAATCACACAGACCACAGCCTTGTCTAACTCAATGAAACTAAGCCACGCCATGTGGGGCCACCCAAGACGTACGGGTCATAGTGGAGAGGTCTGACAGAATGTGGTCCACTGGAGAAGGGAATGGCAAACCACTTCAGTATTCTTGAGAACCCCATGAACAGTATGAAAAGGCAAAATGATAGCACACTGAAAGAGGAACTCCCCAGGTTGGCAGGTGCCCAATATGCTACAGGAGATCAGTGGAGAAAATAATTCCAGAAAGAATGAAGGGATGGAGCCAAAGCAAAAACAATACCCAGTTGTGCATGCGACTCATGATAGAAGCAAGGTCAGATGCTGTAAAGAGTAATATTGCATAGGAACCTGGAATGTTAGGTCCATGAATTAAGGCAAATTGGAGTGGTCAAACAAGAGATGGCAAGAGTGAACGTCAACATTCTAGGAATCAGCGAACTAAAATGGACTGGAATGGGTGAATTTAATTCAGAAGACCATTTTATCTACTACTGTGGGCAGGAATCCCTTAGAAGAA
Organism: Cephalophus harveyi; assembly: GCA_006410635.1. Taxonomy (NCBI): domain Eukaryota; kingdom Metazoa; phylum Chordata; class Mammalia; order Artiodactyla; family Bovidae; genus Cephalophus; species Cephalophus harveyi. Next base: position 86,705 of record SJYT01035276.1, on the reverse strand, counting down.
ATGGAGTAGCCATCATGGTCAACAAAAGAGTCCGAAATGCACTACTTGAATGCAATCTCAAAAACGACAGAATGATCTCTGTTCGTTTCCAAGGCAAACCATTCAATATCACGGTGATCCAAGCAAATGCCCCAACCAGTAACGCTGAAGAAGCCAAAGTTGAATGGTTCTATTAAGACGTACAAGACCTTTTAGAACTAACACCCAAAAAAGATGTCCTTTTCATTATAGGGGACTGGAATGCAAAAGTAGGAAGTCAAGAAACACCTGGAGTAACAGGCAAATTTGGCCTTGGAGTATGGAATGAAGCAGGGCAAAGGCTAATAGAGTTTTGCCAAGAGACCGCATTGGTCATAGCAAACACCCTCTTCCAACAACACAAGAGAAGACTCTACACGTGGACATCACCAGATGGTCAACACTGAAATCAGACCATCATTAGGCAATGCTTTTACACTAGACTTGTGTCCAAACTGAAAACAGTCTTACCTGTAATTTTAAGTGTTTCTCTTTGTAACGCTCTGGTGATTGGTACTCTCTGGTACCAGTGTCCAACACCTTCAACTTCCCAAAGCAGTTCATGGTCTCCTGGATATTTTTCAAAGTACTGGTTGCAAGCTGAAAAACACGTTGAAACTTTTCTAGAAATCCCAGCAATCAATTGGAATGAACGGTTAAAATGCTGTGTAATGTGTATTTTATCACCAAAAAACTGTTTAGGAGACATTGCTCTGGGAAAGATGCCTGGTGTTCCCCTCACTTAATCCAAGTGGTAAGTTCTCCTACTCTTTGGCTTGGCTGTGTCTTTTGGCTCAAAACTCATCAAGAGGTGAACCCAGTTTTCAGGCAAGACTTTTAATAGGGCAAATGAGGAGAACTTCTGTGCTTTTTAAATTATATCTATATTTTGGGAACTGTGAAAATCTAAAGTAATTCTGTACATATGAATACATAAAAAATAAGTCTGAAATTACTATTTTTTAAAAAACTTAAAAATTTTTTAAATAAGAAGCACACAAAATAATGTTTTATAGTGTATCTAGACAGAGACTTAAGTGTTAAACATGGCCAGGAAGGATACACACCAACTTGAGGAACACAATTACCTCTGGGGAGAAAAAGGTGAAAGGGGGATGGGATTAGGGCTGGGTTCAAAGAGAACGTCAACTGTATCTACATCTTATTTAAGTCTCCATCTCGTTTAATTCTCTTAAAGTGAAAATAAATGAAAATATGGCAAAATCTTAACAACTGTTAATCTGGACACTGAACATGTGGACAGCAGGATGCCATTTTCTCACTTCCCCCCGTATATTTGACAATATTTCTCAGGTTCTTTGGTTGTTCCCACACCTATCAGGAAGCGAAAAGCTGGAGAAAACCAGGCCACACTGAGTCCTTTGTCTCAATTAAAATAACTAAAATGGTAGAGGATGGCTTACACAATACATAAGCACCTGTAGTTCATTTAGTATTCAATTTATCATTAGAATCCTTAAAAAGGGTAAGTAATAAGAGACTCTGCCTACAGTAGATGTGTTTGCATGCCTCCCCAAATTTAGTAAAGCAATAATTAAGACTTTAAGAAGAAAATCCACTTTCAGATTTTCCAGGGTATACAGGATTTATTCCATCCTCATGTATGGGCCTCGAGAGAAACTGTGATTCAAGATGAGCATGCAATACTTGGTTCTTGTTTTCTGGATTTTTTGATATTAAAAAGGGAGAAGAAACTTAGAACAAACATATTTTTGCAGTGAATATCTCATGCTAGATTAAAATCAATGGTAAATTATATACTATAAAAGTTTTCACACAAATCACTCTTCAGTATCAAATCTTCATTAAGAAAAGAGCAGTACTACAGCTTCATACAAATACAAATATAAATCCACTAACAGCTTTTAAAACACGACAACAAAATATATACACACAATAGAAACAGCATTAGCAAAGAATAAATTGAGCTACATGAATCCATAGGAATAAATCTTATAAAGATAAGTAGAAAAAGCAAATTGCAGAATTCATACAGTACATATTATTCCTATAAAGTTGTGTGTTTTTTTTTTTTTTTTAATTTATTTTCAAGGATTGCATTCAGGCCCTTGGCACTGAAAGCACAGCGTCCTAACCACTGGACTACCAGGGAATTCCATGAAGTTTTTAAACATGTAAAACAATCTGACACTGAGACTTCCCTGGTGGTCCAGTGGTTAAGAACATGCCTTCCAATGCAGGGGACTCGGATTTGATCCCTGGGTGGACAACTAAGATCCTACCTGCCTTGGGGCAACTATGCCCACATGCCATAGCTAAAGAGCCCACCTGATGCAACAAAAATCCAACAAAGTCACACACAAAAAAGACAATTAAAAAAAAAAAAAACATAACTTTGTTGGAGTGTGTGTGTGTATGCATATGTGTGTGTGTGCGTGTGTGTATAAAGTCAAATAAATGCATGGGGAAAAGAAATGCCAAATTAAGGACAGTGCTTGAAGGAAAATTACATGGCTCAAAATTGGAGTTAAACTCCCCTCCAGTCTGCCCCACCATTCTATGCAAAACAAAGAACTCTCTCACCCAAAGAAAAAAAAAATGGACATTAAGGTTGATTTGCCTAGCTCCCAGCTGGTCCAGCCTCTGGCCGATCTCCAGAATTCCTTGCCCCAGCTGTGTAAGAGAGAACTACTCTGAACGACCTTGGAGAACAGGCCCCCTTAAGACAGTAGATTTCCACATACATGCCTATATATACTTAGTCTTTTCTTGGGTTAGTGCAGCAGCTCACTAATCTGACTGCTGCCCCTTCTCACCTCATTAAAGGTGACCTGTTCCTGTACAATGCTGGTCTCATTCTTTCTCTGAACCCCGCCTTCTCTAACTTCATACCCTACAATGCTTATTTCAAGGAAGGGAGGGAATAAGCTAATTGGATAGGACAGGAGTACAACTACATTGGCAATAATCCACTTCTCATGGATGCTACATGCTGGACAATACATGAGTATTTTGTTACCTCCTACTTTTTTTGTATATTTGAATTTTTTAATTTAAAAAGCTACCACAGGGACTCCCCTGGTGGTCCAGTGGTTAAGACTCTACACTTCTAACGCAAGGAGTGAGGGTCTAACCCCTGGTCAGGGAAATGAGTTCCCACGTGACTTGCAGCACAGCCAACAAAAAACCTACCACAGACAAATAACAACCCAAAGAAAGAATGGTTAAAGAATCTAAATATACATTTTTCCAAAGATGATACATATATGACTAATAAGCACTTGAAAAGATGTTCAACACCAAACGTGCATCAAGACAATGAGATGCCACTCCACGTCCACTGAGAGGGCTATAGTAAAAAAGACAAATAATGGGAATTTTCCAGCAGCCCAGTGGTTAGGACTCTGCGCTTTCACTGCCAGGAGCAAGGGTTCGATCCCATCAGGCAACTAAGATCCCATCAGGCAACTAAGATCCCATAAGCCTTGCAGTGTGGTCAAAACTTAAAAGGACAAATAATAGTAAATATTGGTGAGGATGTAGAGAAACCACAACCGTCATACAACGTTTACGAGAATGTAAAATGGTGCAGTTGCTTTCAAAGCAGTTTGGCAAGGTTATGACCAAGCTATTTCATCCACACCTAGATACATACACCAGAGCAATGTTCACTCAAAAACTGCCCAAATGTTCACAGTAGCATTATTCATAATATCTAAAAAGTAGAAACAGTCCAAAAGTCTATCAACTGGTGATGGCATATCCACACAATAGAATATCTCTCAGCCATTAAAAAAAAGAAAAAAAAGAAGCACTGAGTCAGACTACAACATGGATGAACCTTGAAAACATTTATGCAAAATGAAAGAAGTTAGACACAAAGAGCTTACAATATATCATATAATTACATTTATATGAAATGTCCAGAATAGGTAAATTCATAGACACAGAAAATAGATTAGTCATTGGCTGCTAGGGGATGAAGGAATGGAGGAACGGAAGAGTGCTAATTGGTACAGAGCTTCTTTTGGGGATGTTGAGAATGTTCTAAAATGAGATGGTGGTTATGGTTGCACAGCTGTGAAATAATAAGACCACTGAACTGTACACTTTATGAGGGTGGATTTAATGGTATGTGAATTCTATTTCAATTTCTCGAAAAAAGCTACCATAACCCTCAAAATGCCATTTATGTGAGATAAGGGCACACTTGCAAAATGCCATTTATGTGAAGTAAGGGCACATAGACTCTCTTGACCCTGGAGTCAAGAATGTAATTTACTTAATACTGACAAACACACATTTAAGATAAAGAGCAGAAACTTAAGAAGTGACACTAAGACAAGTTTAAGTAAAAACTTAATCCAATTACCTATGTACATGAGAGAGGTCAGGGGATACCGCAAGCCAAGCGCATCTTCTGTAAAGGAATCAACAAAGTCCTCCAGCATATGAAGCCCAAAGTCTTTGCCTCGATATTTCTTTCTTACAAACATTGTATCCAGAACTGGCAGTTGGTAGCTTTGGGTAAGAAACGAGGCACATGTGCTTCCTGCAGTCATAAAACAGAAACCCAACAATTTTTCACATTTAAAAGACCATGTATGTATATATATTTAAAGAACATGAGTTAAGTTTGAAATGGGTTATTTTTTCTTACATCACAAATGTTAAATAAATGCATAAATTTTACAATATAAAATGCTTTCCAGCTATTACATATCATAATGTATACCTGAGATGATGAGAAGAACTAAGTATTTTACAGCTGCCAACAGGTATCTCATGCAAATTAACTATTACCATTTGATGAACTGTATGCTTGAATATATATCCTGTCCATAGACCTGTACAACTTTAAAGCTCATCAACTATTAAAATTTCAAATTTAAAGAGTATTTGGTGATTGCATAAGTACACAAAGTATCTAATTCCAACCTTAGTATGTGAATATTCATCTTGTCCCTTTACTTTTTCCCTAGTGAGTACAGTTTCATTTTTACCTACTTAATGACGGCAAAGAAGTGAATTAGTTCTCCAAATTTTTAAGAACTATGGATTAGGACTAAATGGAAACATTGGTTTTAGAAAAGGCTAAGTCAGCAATCTTTCCTTTGTGAATACACTTTTTAAAATATCCTGTACATTTAAGGTTTAATAGGAGAAATGTTTGTAGTAGTAACTAAATATGCCTCCCCTTATTATATCACAGAGCTATACTGATTTGTCTTTTAAGAACCCTGATTTGGGCTTTGACCCTTCAAACAGATGTATAAGCTTCTATAATGTATCTTAAGACAGTTTATAAGTAGAGGACCTCATGGTGGAATATCCCACTTTCTAAGTTAGCTATCAGTCAGTATTCTACTCTTTCAGTACTTCAAGTAAAACAATTATTCTCAGTTATATTATTCATATGATTTTGGATACTTATAATGATGTAGTTCAAGAAATAAACAAAATTTCAGGCAACAAACCTTTCACAAATTAACTTTTACCAATCATATCATTTGATGAGATGGTCAATATAGCAAGGCTTTTTAAGTTCAATCAAATAATGAATTACTTATTATTAAACTGGAGAACTTCAATAACTTTTTGCAATAATCTCTGTAAGAGGGCATGACAACCCACTCCAGGATTCTTGCCTGGAGAAGAGAGAAGCCTGGTGGGCTATACAGTCCATGGGGTCAGAAAGAGTCAGACACAACTGAGCGACTAAGCACACACACACTAAGACAGCTAATTTAATTATTCAAAATAGGTAACACACATTGTTATATACTTAGTTCTTAACTGCTGATGTTCAGTTAGGAAACTAATAAGGGTCTTAATGTCTTACACAGTGGCTGTAATTAACAATACTGCTTTGTATACATTAAATTTATTAAAAAGGTAGCTCTCAGGCTTCCCAGATGGCTCAGTGATAAAGAATCCACCTGCCAATGCAGGAGCCACAGGAGGGTCGGGTTTGATCCCTGGGTAGGGAAGATCTCCTGGAGGAGGAAACAGCAACCCACTCCAGCACATGGAGTAGAAAAGAGCTGGACAGAACCGAGTATGCACACCAAATTAAAAAAAAAAAAAAGGTAGATCTTAAGCATTAGCACCTCAAAAAAAGAAAGGAAGGGGGCTTCTTTGGTGGCTCAGTTGTAAATATGTACATGTAAAACCCAATGCAGGCGACAGGGGTTCGATCCCTGGTCCAGGAAGATCTCACATGCCATGGAGCAGCTAAGCCCGTGCGCCACAACTATAGAGCTTGTGCTCCAGAGCACGGGAGCCGCAGCTACTTAACCCTGAGCACCCGAGAGCCCGTGCTCGGCAACAAGGGAAGCCACACAATGAGAAGCCTGCACCCCACAACCAGAGAGCACCCTGCTCGCTGCAACCGGAGGAAACCCTGCGTACAACAAAGGCACAACACAGACAAAAGTAAATGAAATTACACACACACACACATTATATATATATAAAAGAAAAGAAGGAAGAAAGAAAATGGCAACCATGCTAGGCAATTAATATACTGATTATGGTGAATATTTTGCAATGTGTATCAAATCACAACTTCAATTTATCAATTATACTCAATAAATCCAAAATAAATACATAAAATTTTTATTAGTCTAACAGGTAGCCTCACCAACAAGCTACTGTGAATAGCTTTTTTCATGCCTTAAAATTAGGGTTCTCTCATAGGAACTGCTAGAAGTGATAAAGAAATCAAGAGACATTACTTTAAAAGTAACATTAATTCAAAGGACAAAGCAAACGTGAGAAGAGAATCCTATCTAGTTCGTAATACTGTCTGAAGATCTATTGCTTTTACTGTTGTGCATGCCTCAGAATACCAAATATATGAAGTAAATTTCCCACAAATTGATTTTTTTCTATTTTTACACACACCTTCCTTTTAAAATAGAGAAAAGGTAGAGTCTAGCATCTAATAGTGTTAACAAGGTCAATTTATGGAACTAACAGTTTTCACAAAGTCTGAAGTCCTACTTACTCACCATGTACATATTCATTTCAAAAAACCATGCTAATTCTCTTTTTGTGACTATACCTTAAATTCTTATTTTTATATGTCTATCAGGTTCTACCCAGATATAAGAGAAATCAAATAAAGGGCAGAAAAACTTCCCAAGTTACCAGAGATTCTTCAGACACATCAACAGCACAAGTACTTAGTAATTAGTGAAAAAAAAAAACAACAAACACCTACAACCTTAGATGAACTTTTCATTAAAAATCTACTAGTTGAAATGAAATTTAATTTAGCACTGCACAAGAGGCAGCTTGGATATTTACACTCCTCAGAGCTTCACCTTTGGCCACAAGTTTTTTCTATATGCTCTCTCTGGGTAATCTCACCTACTCTCAAGGTTTCTACCATTTATCCAAATGCTTATGATCACAATCTTTTATTTTCTGTAATGCATGAAACTTACTCCAAGATGAATGGAAGAGCTCATATAAATGTAAATACAACAAAAAAACACACAGTCATCTCCAAATACAGAGAAAAAGCATTAGACAAAATCCAGCACATTCATGATAAAAATACTCAAGGTCTTCAATCTGATAAAGGGATCTATGAAAAACCTCACAGCTAATAACAATCACACTTAATGGTGAAAGACCAGATATTTTCCCCTAAGATCAAGAACAAGATAAAAATGTTAATTCTCACCACTTTTATTCAATATCTTAAGTAGGTTCTAGCTGGGCAATTAGGTAAGAAAAGGAAATGAAAAGCACCTAGAAAGAAAGAAAACCTTCTTGTATACAGACCTTAAGATTTTCATCTTAAGAATTCACTAAAAAATTATTAAAACTGATAGTTTTTAAGTTCAGCAAGATTATAGGATATAAGATCAATATACAAAAATCAATTAAGGACTTCCCTGACAGTCCAGTGGTTAACAGCTCGGGTATCCACTACAGGGGGCGTGGGTTTGATCCCTGGTTGGGGAACTAGGATCTAGACCCTCAAGTGCCTTGCAGAGTGGCCAAAAAAAAAAATTCAATTGTATTTCTAGACACCACCAATGAACAATCTTTAAATGAAATTAAGAAAACAATTCCACTAACAAGAGAATCACCAAATAATAAAATACTCAGGAATACATTTGGCAAGAGTACAAAACTGAAAACTAGAAACATTTAATAGGAATTAGGGACCTCCCCAGAGAAGGCAATGGCACTCCACTCCAGTACTCTTGCCTGGAAAATCCCATGGACAGAGGAGCCTGGTAGCCTGCAATCCATGGGGTCACTAAGAGTCGGGCACTACTGAGCTACTTCGCTTTCACTTTTCATTTTCATGCACTGGAGAAGGAAATGGCTACCCACTCCAGTATTCTTGGCCTGGAGAATCCCAAGGACGGGGAGCCTGATGGGCTGCCGTCTATGGGGTCACACAGAGTTGGACACACTGAAGCGACTTAGCAGCAGTAGCAGCAGCAGGGACCTCCATGGTGGTCCAGGGGTTAAGAATTTGCCTGGCAATGCAGAGGACACAGGTTCCATCCCTGGTTAGGTAACATCCCACATGCCGCAGAGCAACTAAGGTCATATGCCCCAAGTGCTGAAGCCCACGCACTCTAGAATCCCTGCCCTGCAACGAGAGGTCACTGCAACGAGAAGCCCAAACACCACGAGCAGAGAGCAGCCCCCGCTCTCTCCAACTAGAGAAAGCCCGTGCACAGCAACGAAGAGCCCTTGGGATGTAGTCAAGACCCATCACAGACAAAACTAGGTAAGTAATTTTTCAAAAAACCAAAGGAATTAAAAACAGTTAAATAACTGGAAAGACAGCCCATTGTTCATGATTCAGAAGACAACATTGTTAGAATGTCAACACACCCCAAACTGACCTATAAGTTCAAAATTCCAGCTGGATTTTTTGCAGAAAATAACAAAGTAATCCTAAAACTCATATGGAAATGCAAAAAAAAACACAAATGACCCAAATAAGCTTAACAAAGAAGAACAAAGTTGGAAGACTTCCAATTTAAAGACTTTCCATTTTAAAAGTTACAAAGCTACAGTAATCAAGCCAGTGTGGTACTGGCACAAGAATAAATAGCAATCAACAGAATAGAAGTTCCAGAAACAAAACCTCTTATTTTTGGTCAACTGATTTTTGACAGGAGTCCCAAGGCATTTCTATGGAAACAGAACAGTCTTTTTAAAATGAATGGGGGTGGGGCAAATGGATATCCACATATGCAAAAGGATGACTCCCCTTTTTTAGACCTCATACAAAAATTAACTGCAAATGGAACATAAAGATAACTTTAAGTGCTAAAACTATAAAAATCTTAGCATAAAACACAGCAGTAAATCTTCATCACCTTAGGTCAGGAGAAGTCTTAGCTGTAACACCAAAAGCAAAAGTGACACATGAAAAGATAACTGGACTTTATAAAAACTAGTGCTTCAAAGGACATCAACAAGAAAGTAAAAAGACAATCCACAAAATGAGAGAAAATCCTTTCAAATTATGTATTCGATACAGGACTTCTATCTAGAATATATGAAAACTGCTTCAGTTCAGTTCAGTTCAGTCGCTCAGTCGTGTCCGACTCTTTGCGACCCCATGAATCGCAGCACGCCAGGCCTCCCTGTTCATCACCATCTTCTGGAGCTCACTCAGACTCAAGTCCATCGAGTCCGTGATGCCATCCAGCCATCTCATCCTCGGTCGTCCCCTTCTCCTCCTGCCCCCAATCCCTCCCAGCATCAGGGTCTTTTCCAATGAGTCAACTCTTCTCATGAGGTGGCCAAAGTACTGGAGTTTCAGCTTTAGCATCATTCCTTCCAAAGAAATCCCAGGGCTGATCTCCTTCAGAATGGACTGGTTGGATTTCCTTGCAGTCCAAGGGACTCTCAAGAGTCTTCTCCAACACCACAGTTCAAAAGCATCAATTCTTCAGCGCTCAGCCTTCTTCACAGTCCAACTCTTACATCTATACATGACCACAGGAAAAACCATAGCCTTGACTAGAAAACTGCTTACAACTCACTAATAAAAAGAAAAATAAAACCCAACTTAAAAATGAGCTAAAGGGAAAAAAAAAAAAAAATGAGCTAAGGATTTAGCAGACATTTCCCCAAAGACATACAAATGGCCAACAGGTATACAAAACATGTTCAGTGTCTCAAATCATCAGGGTAACAGCAAACCAAATGAAGTATCACCTCATACGTGTCAGGATTGCTACCAGCAAAACAGAAGACAACAAATGCTAACAAGGGTATGGAAAATTGGAACCCTTGCATACTATTAATGGGAATGCAAAATGGGGTAGCCACTATGAAAAAAAGCACAGAGGTTCCTCAAAGTATTAAAAATAGAACTATCACAGATCCAGCAATCCCACTCCTGGGTATATAGCCAAAATAATGGAAATCAGTATCTCAAAGAGATTAGCAATTCAGTGTTCACTGCAGCATTATTAACAATAGCCAAGATGTGGTAACAACCTAAAGGTCCACTGATGAATGAATGGATAAAGAAAGTAAGGGGTAGGGGTGGGGATATGTGTGTGTATAGGATATATACAAACAGCTTCAGAAAAGTGTACATCTGCAATATACAACATGGATGAACCTTGAGGACATTATGCTAGGCGAAGTCAGTCAGCCACAGGACAAACTGCATGATTCCAATTACATGAGACATCTTAAACAGTCAAATTCCTAGAAGCAGAGAGCAGAACAACGGGTGTCAAGGGCAGAGTGAGGGAAAACTGGGCAGTTGACAATGGGTTTAAAGTTTCAGTAAAGCCAAGTTCTAGAGACGTGCTACATACAACACGACATCTATGGTCAACAATACTGTAATCTATAGTGAAAAATCTGTGAAGACAGATCTTCTGTTAAGTGTTCTTACCACAATAAAATAAGATTAAAAAACATATTTTAAGATAAATAATCTAGACAGAAAGGAGATTAGTGGCTTCCAGGAATTCCAAGACAGGAAATGAGGAGTGACAGCTAAAGGGTACAGGAATTCTTGAGGTGATGAAGCTATTTTTGAATTAGACAGTACTGGTGGTTGCACGACTCTGTGAACATACTGAAAATCACTTAAGGGTAAACTTGATGGTATGTGAATTATAATAGGATGGACCTCAAAATAATCATACTGAAAGAACCCAGACCAAAAAAAAAAAAATGTACTATATGATTCCAATTTATAAAAATCTAGAAAGCAGGCTAATATATAATAATAGAGAGCAGATAAATGTTTCCTTGGGGACAAATTGAGGAAGGAAGGATGGTTACAAATAGGCACAAAGAAACTTTTGGGAATAAGAGATCTGTTTACTATCTCGATTGCAGTGATAGTATCACAGCTATATACATAAGTCAAAACATAACAAAGTGTAAAATTTCAACATGGTTAACTTTTTGTAAGTTAGTTATACCACAATAAAGTAAGAAGGGGTAAAAAAAAAAAAAGAAAGACAACTCAATTTAAAAATGGGTAAAGGATTTGAACACACAGCCCAAAGAAGACACAATAATGGCCAAAACGCATGTGAAAAGATGCTCAACATCCTTAGCCATTTAGCAAACGCGACTCAAAATGACAATGCCATGCCACTTCACACCTACCAGATTGGCTAGTCAAGAAGACAGATAAAAAGAGATGGTAATACCAGACCAACCTACTGGCCTCCTGAGAAACCTATAGGCAGGTCAAGAAGCAACAGTTAGAATCAGACATGGAACAACGGACTGGTTCCAAATTGAGAAAGGAGTACGTCAAGGCTGTATATTGTCACCCGGTTTATTTAACTTCTATGCAGCATATATCATGAGAAATGCCAGGCTGGATAAAGCACAAGCTGGAATAAAGATTGCTGGGAGAAATATCAGTAACCTCAGATATACAGATGACACCAGCTTATGGGATAAAGTGAAGAGGAACTAAAGAGCTTCTTGATGAGGGTGAAAGAGGAGAGTGAAAAAGCTGGCTTAAAACCCAACATCCAAAAAACTAAGATCATGGCATCGGGTCCCATCACTTCACAGCAAATAGATGTGGAAACAATGGAAACAGAGACAGATTTTGTTTTCTTGGGCTCCAAAATCACTGCAGACAGTGACCACAGCCATGAAATTAAAAGACACCTGATCCTTGAAGAAGAGCTATGACAAACCTAGACAGTATTAAAAAGCAGAGACATTACTTTGCAGACAAAGGTCTGCATATTCAAAGCTATGGTTTTTTCCAGCAGTCATGTATGGATGTGAGAGTTGGACCATAAAGAAGGCTGAGTGTCAAACAACTGATGCTTTCGAACTGTGGTGTTGGAGAAGACTCCTGAGAGTCTCCTGGACTGCAAGGAGATCAAACCAGTCAATCAATGCTGGAAATCAAACCAGGAAATCAACCTTGAATATTCATTGGAAGAACTGATGCTGAAGCTCCATATCTTGGCCACCTGATACAAAGAGCCAACTCACTAGAAAAGACCCTGATACTGGGAAAGATTGAAGACAGGAGAAGAAGGGGGCGACAGAGGACAAGATTGTCAGATGATATTACTAACTCAACGGATACGAAACTCCGGGAAATGGTGAAGGGCAGGGAAGCCTGGTGTGCTGCAGGCCACGGGGTCACAAAGAGTCAGGCCCAATGGAGCAACTGAACATCGACGATGGGTAAATTGTATGGTATGTAAATGAACCTTAATACAGCTTAAAAATGTAAATGGAACAACAAATTTGTACATGTGACTCTAATAAACTGTTTATAATCAAGATTTTTCATATACTCCCCAAACCTGCTCCTTCTGTTGTCTAATTTTTCAGTAAATCTCATCATCATTCTACCAGGGGCTCAGAGCACAAACCTGAGATCTCATCCTTGACTCTTCCTTCACAGCCTATGCATAATCCATTAGAAATACTGCAGCAATGACTCCATAATTTATCTTAATTATGAAGACTTTTACCCCTTTCTTCACCTCTCACCAGAGTTTTCTGCAACAGGCTCTTAACTAACTTCACGCTTAACCCTGCCATCTCTCTTTCTGGTTTTCCACACAACACAGCTACTTTTATAGAAGGCTAACCAGATTGTGTTACTTCCATGCTCAAAATCCTCCACCAGATTCCTATCACCCAGAGTGAAATTCAGACCTCTAAAAACCTCTTCTCTTGAAACTTCAAGAGAAGTTCTTCCCTCATTGTTCCCTCACTTCCTTCAGAGATGCTTGCCCTGACTAGTCTATTTAAATAGTACCTCTATTTTAAATAGTACCCACCCCCAATACACACTATTCTTTTAATTTAGCACCTGAGAGCATATCATCTATTTGCCTATCCATTGCTATCTCCTCCTCTTAAATGTACATTCCATGAGGATAGAGTTTGCAAACATTTTATTACTGTCTCTCAATTTCTGCTTCTTGCTCTTTCTCCTATTTGCCCTCTTCCCCTCCTCTTCTTCTCCTTCCCTATCAATATAGCAAATACAAATAACTTCTGAGTAAATGAATAAATGTTCACAAAATCATTCAGGATCTATGCATCAAATTCAAGAACAGCTGTTCTGTCACAACTGAATGACTCTCTCTTTTCATGGCATCACCATTTCCTCTTTGTCTAACCGGGAATTTGTCTCTTCTCACCTTCATAAAACCTGGCATAATACCTTTACAAAGCCATCGGTGTGTGATAGTCTCCACAGACACACAGCATGAAGTGAAACCTAAAGAAATAATGCTACTGGATATCTTTACATGAGACCTCATCATAGACTACTAGAGAAGTATTCTCATCACAGTCTTCATGCTTTATAAATCAGTTAAAGTAACGTGAGCTGTTATAATAAACCGAATCTGGAAAGCTCAACATTAAAAAGTTTCATTTTTAAATAACAATGCCACATGATTGTTTCTGGGTAGTGGATGGCCTTCTGATTCACAATTCTGCAGTTACCTATTGCTGCTTCACAAACCATCCCCAAATGTACTGGCTTAAAACAAAATCTGTAATTTCATTATTTATCACAACTCTCATACGGTATTAGGTGGGCCACTGGCACAGCTCAAGGTCCAAATGCCTCTATTCTCACAGCAGCAGGAATTGCAGCTGGGCTTGCCTCTCAGCCGGGCACCTCACTTCAGTGTAGTTAAAGACCTTGACACTGGCAAAGACTGAGGGCAGGAGGAGAAGGGGACAACAGAGGATGAGATGGTTGGATGGCATCAAAGACTCAATGGACATGAATTTGGGCAAGTTCCGAGAGATGGTAAAGGACAGGGAAGCCTCCAGTCCATGCGGTCACCAAGAGTCAGACATGACTGAGCAAATGAATAACAACAATATATACTATCAAAAGTTATTATTTTATATCACATTTTTGTTATTCCTCAAAAAATCTTGAAATAGAAGGGTCAGAAATCTAAATTTTAGTGAACAGAAATGAGTGACCTGTCCAAAAAAAGGAGGTAAGATCATAGCTATAGCTCCAAGTAAAAAGAAGTTAGAAAGTTGTAACAAAAGCTAATAGCAAATGAAAAGAGGAAAAAACACTTCCACTAAATATTATTTCAAATGGAAATTTCAAAAACCAAAAATACATCTCCTAATATTGATCATAAATAAGTCCCTTTGGAAGCAAGTTAACCAACTGATTTTAAAGGTGTTGATTAGATTGTGCTTCCCTCATAGCCTTCTTACAGTTTTCCAAAACACAAGTCTTCAAATTGGATCAAGGAGATTTACAGTTGAAGCCAAATAAGAAGCATTTCCAAAATAACACGTCTTCAAATTTTTTCCCATCTACTCTAAAATGTGACATCTGATTTATACACATTTACTATCTTTTATCTTTCTTGACATAGGACAGCTAACAAAACTTTCACTGAATTAACAAGTGGTTTTGTTTTATTTTTCATGCCTGTATGAGGTTTTTCTCCCGAGCAGTTTTCTAGTTAGTATAGCCCTTTTAATAGGTGGACCTGATCGTCACAGGCCCTGTGAGATTGAGAAACTTCGCCTAGTTTTGTGGTCGACATCGATCAGACTCTGGGAATAGTCCTTTTGATAGTGCTCACTTTCAACTCTCCATCAAAGTTTCACATACACACTGCCAGCGCACAACAGTCCTCTAAGACTTGCTGGGAAAAACACACACACACACACACTATCCATCCCCCAGAAATAAGCACTTTCATCTTTCTCGGTATTTAAAGTTATTTCCAGTTATTATATACATATATAATATATATTATATATATTGGAAGGAATGATGCTAAAGTTGAAACTCCAGTACTTTGGCCACCTCATGCGAAGAGTTGACTCATTGGAAAAGACTCTGATGCTGGGAGGGATTGGGGGCAGGAGGAGAAGGGGACGACCAAGGATGAGATGGCTGGATGGCATCACCGACTCGATGGACGTGAGTTTGAGTGAACTTCGGGAGTTGGTGATGGACAAATAGGCCTGGCGTGTTGCGATTCATGGGGTCGCAAAGAGTCGGACATGACTGAACAACTGCACTGAACTGAACACTATATTTATTATATATATATATAAAATATAGTATTTCCAGTTATTCTAAATAACTTACTACTTCTTGATTTTTCCATTTTAGGCATGATACTGACTTCCCAGTATAGAAGATGAGAATTAACTTTTATATATTAACACATTCACACACCCTACTCTCAATACAGCAGTGACAGAATGAGATGGTTAGATAGCATCATCAAGTCAATGGACATGAATCTGAGCAAACTCCAGGAGATAGTGAAGGACAAAGGAGCCTGAGATGCTGCAGTCCACGGGGTTGCAAAGAGTCAGACACAACTTAGGGACTGAACAAGAACAATTCCCACTATACCACACATCCTATACAGGCCTTGTCCTATTACCTCAATAGAGTAATATATCATTTCGGCTAGACCAGTCTTCAGCAATTACATTATGTATACACACACACATATACTTTTGATAACTGAGCCATGTGGTATATTCGGATTGTTTTTCTATCCTGCATTTTGATACACCTTAACAGTGGTTTATCACTCATTAATTAGTGTTTACTTCTAATTTATCCCTTAAGAAAGTCTCCCTTAACTTTATAAAACTCATCTTGATAAGTGCAAACACATCAGGTATTCCGTATTTTTGAATCAATGACTCAGAGTTTCCTGACCTACTACAACCTAGATTAGTCAATCTCTAGAAAAGTGCTGTCCAAAAGAACATTCTGCAATGATGGAAATGTTCTATATCTCTTCTCTTCAGTGTGGTAGCCATGTGCAGTGACGGAACACTTACACTGTGGCTAGTATGACTGAGAAACAATTTTATTTCATCTTAACTAATTTCCATTTAAATAGCTGCATAAAGCTAACGGCTACCAATCGGGACAGAGAAGCCCCAGAATGATCAGAGCTGTGATTTGGGGATATTTCTCTCCTTCATTTCCTAATCTCTTTCTTGATTTCCTTATTTTAACAGAGTATAAATTCTAGCTTCCAGAAAAACAACGCATGAGAGATGAAAAGAAAATTTTTTTTAATTAACTATGTAGAAATTTCCTTCTCTCTCATACTTCATTTATAATCTGAGTATAGAATTACTATGAAAATCACTCTTGAGAGTCCCTTGGACTGCAAGGAGGTCCAACCAGTCCATCCTAAAGGAGATCAGTCCTGGGTGTTCATTGGAAGGCCTGATGAAACTCCAATACTTCAGCCACCTCATTCGAAGAGTTGACTCATTGGAAAAAACCCTGATGCTGGGAGGGACTGGGGGCAGGAGGAGAAGGGGATGACAGAGGATGAGATGGCTGGATGACATCACCGACTCAATGGACATGAGTTTGAGTGAACTCTGGGAGTTGGTGATAGACAGGGAGGCCTGGCGTGTCGCGATTCATGGGGTCACAAAGAGTCGGACATGACTGAGCGACTGAAGATTGAGACAATAAGAAGTTAACTAGTGTACATGGTGGAGATTGCTGACAATGAGTTGGGACTTTTCCCAGGGGAACTATTTAATATTTTTTTATATTTTTAATATTTTTTTCTCTTGGACAAGTCAAATTCCTCAAAGGAAACTTTTTTGTTCATGTAACCATTAAATAATTTTGAAATACATAACATGTATTTACACATCTTTAGTAACATCTAAAATTTCCATCGTAAGTTTCAATTATATAGACTATAATTTTTAGCAAGACTTCCCTCGCTGCTCAGATGGTAAAGCATCTGCCTACAATGCGGAAGACCCGGGTTTGATCCCTGGGTTGGGAAGATCCTCTGGAGAAGGAAATGGCAACCCACTCCAGTAATGTCGCCTGTAAAATCCCATGGACAGAAAAGCCTGGTAGGCTACAGTCCATGGGGTCGCAAAGAGTCAGACACAACCGGGAGACTTCACTTTTAACAACTATTTATCTTAAAAATAATTTCAGACTTAGCAAAAAGTTTCAAAAATATGCAGAGTTCCCACACACCCTTCATCCAAATGCTCCTAATGTTAATATTTTACATAGCGAGAATACTATTATCAAAACCAGGACATCAACACTGATAAAAGACTATCAGCAAAACTGCAGACCTTATTCAACTTCCACCAGTTTGTCTACTAATACCCTTTTTCTGTTTCAGAATCCAATCCGAGATTCCATATGGTATTTAGTTTCATGTCTCCTAAACTCTGGTCTTTGCCACTTTCTCCACCTCTCCTTGTCTTTCATCATCTTGATACTTTTGGAGGTTACTGATCAGTTACTTTGTAAAATAACCTCCAATTTGGCTTTATCTAATGTTTTCTCATAATAAAATTGAGATTATGCATTTGGGGCAAAAATAGGACAGAAAAGATGTGATGTCCTTCTCAGTATACCATACTGGGGTCTCTAATAGTGATGTGTTTTATTCTTGGTAATGTTAACCATAATCTATTAATTAACATGGTGTCTGCCAGGATTCTCTATATAAATTTACTATGTTTCCTTTTTGGTTTCTGGCCTTAGGGCATGTGGGGGATCTTAGTTCCCTGAGCAGCTATTGAACCCACTGTCCCCTGTAGTGAAAGTGCAGAGTCTTAACCACTGGGCTGCCAGGGAAGTCGCCCCATTCCTTCTCAAACAAACAATATTGATTAAAGAAAAAAACTATATCACTACTCTTTTAAATGTATCAAATGGACCCTAAAAACTATTACCAATTTGATTTGAAAACTGTCATCATACAAACTGTTCCTTACTAAGGAACTAATTATTAACAGTAAAAAAGTTTACATCATTCCTCTCCACCCTGCCTCCTATTATATTTATTCTACACACTGTTATCTTGATGTAATATATTTTTATGTTTGGGTTATATATTGATTATCTAATCATTCTCCTCTGTAAATACATATCTGTATATAAATTTTTTAAAATATAAATTTTTAAAATTCCTTGTTTTATTACAGTGATGTTACTCAATTCTGCAAGCTCCCTTTAGGATTATGTATCAGATATTATACAGTGATCTGTTAAAAACTATTTTCAATGATCTGACATCTACCTAACCCAAAAGATAAACAAACTATAAATCCCTCATGATAATTTATTTCAGGCCCCCCAAAATTATATATTTTCTTGAACTTCATTTCCTATAATAAGATTTGACCTCATAAACAGTCTCCTCTTATATATAATTTTTATGTTCCTACTAATAACCCTATATACTGATTTGCATTTTATTTAAAAAATCATAAATAATAAGTGATAATCACAGATTTTTCTTCACCTACAAATGTATTTAATAAAGACTTTATCTTTTTGCTACTGGTACAGTTTTTTTCTGATAAGTATCAATACATTAAGAACAGTTGTATCACAAAGTGTTTCGGTTTTTCTCCTGGGCAATTGTTTACAATCATGGGTTTCCTTTTAGAAAACTACTTCCAGACTGAATTAGATGGTTACAGGTTCAAAGGCTAGCATAAGCGCATCTAAGTCCACTGTTCTCTGGCTGACGAGAGCCAGAGCTTAAAGCGGAAAAAGACAAAGGAACAGGCTGTAAGGCAGTTAGCAGGGAAGAATGGAAGGTGCTAAGAGGGGCAGACAAGTAGCACTTGGAAGTTGAAGCATATAAACCTGAGTTAAATTCCAGAAACAGAAAACAGAAGCCAGGTTCCAAAGGAGAGGAGGAGCCCCAAAGCAGAGGAGGAGCCCTGAACACACATCAAAGAGGGCCCAACGCCTGGAATCGTGTCCCGACCAGAAACACTGAGAGGGGAGTGCTGTGCCCTGTACTGACTGTGTGTCTTTCACCTCGAGATTCTCTAAATGAAGAAGCATACACTCTCACGTACTTCAAATGCCTATAAGCTAGTTTCAAGTAGGAAACGCTGCTGCAGCCAGTATGAGCAGCAACAAGCCTCTAATTCCCATAGGAATTATCTCATATAAAATAAAGCATATAGTAACTGAACCATACTCCAGCCTCAAATGTATGAAAACATTTTAAGTCAATAAAGTGATGTCTTTATGCAATGCAGCAGGCTTCCACTAAACAAACATCATTATTCTGCCTCTAAATGATGGTATCTTTCTGGAGTTACATAATTACTGGTTCTGCTTCAAATTTATACAAGAATAAAACAGCATACTAACGGAGACTTATTTACTAGACCAAACCATTTAAAACTATAGATCACAGTTTTATTTATTCTTGAGAAAAAGTGACCTCCCTTTCGTTGACTATGTATACTAACTCTCATCATAAATGTCCACTAATTGTATGATTAAGGTATTATTAGTCACAACTATCCCTCAAGTCAGCAGGGAATTTGGTAAGATCTTTAGAGGGCGTTTGATCACAAGAGCTAAATTTGGCAAGTCTGAAATATAAAAAAGACAGAAAAATAATGTGAGCGTTCTCTGTGAAAGGTCTTTTGGCCTAGGTGCAGAGCAAGGCTGCCTTTGTTACACGGTGGTTGTCAGGTGTGGAGTATGTACGCACATGGACTAAGCAGGTTTGATTTTTCTGGCTCCAGAAGCTCTAGGGAACTAAATGAGCAGAACACACAGCGCAAGATGAAGCTGCTCTAGTCTTTCAGGAATAGGGTGTAGTTGGGTCCTGGGATCAGAAATCCAAGCTTGACTAGATTAATGATGTCAAAGCTGCTTGGATTCCCTAAATATATTAGAGCGCTTTGCTTTTCATGGTAATTAGCAAAGCGGCCTTTAACCTATCAGGCTGAATCAGCGAAAACTAGAAGAGAAAGGCTATGCATCTGGCCCACAGGTAGAAAGGGGCTTTGAAAAAAGTTGGTAATAGTGACAGCAACAGGAATCGAAGTAGAACAAGGACCTTTAAATAAAGGGAAGGAAATGAGAGGGAAAGAAGACAAATTTGAGCCTCAACATACAATTTTCTTCACATACATGGCGAAATTTTCCTGTCAAATGTTTAATCTTTTTTTCAAGACTTTCCTAACAATCCTCACTTACATAGAATCAAAGCACTCACAAGAAATACTGAGTAAAATCATCTCAATTTGTACTTTAGATACTAATTTAAAAGGGACATGGATATAGGTGGGGTCCAGAAAGTGAGTTTACATAATAAATATTTTATTTAAATAACTTTTAAAGACTCACCTGTAGGCTTAACTGAATAAAACCCAATGGCCTCTCCTTTCTTCCACAGAATCTTAGCATAATCAGTACTGCTATGACACAGGAATGGGATCTCATTTCTCTCCATTTCCTGCTTTCTATAAATAATTCGATTCAGAACATACAGAACCACTCTCTCCCCAAGAGTTCTCACCTACAAAGAGAGTCAGACACCAGGCACAACGGTTATAATGCGCATCAACTGAGAGATGCAATTTACCTCACTCCCTGGTTCCGCATCTTGCACTGACATTCAAAGCATTGACTTGTAAACCATTTTATTATCACAAAGATGAGACCAAGTCATTCACACCAATAACAATCCATTTCTATGGATACAAATTATGCATGAAGTAATGCTTCGCAGCAAAATTCTAAAATGGGCAAGCAGGTTTCCAAGCCCAGCATCTCCACTTTAGCAGTGAGTGTTCTCTTCTGGCTTCCAACTGCCCAGATCCCAGGTCTTCCCAAACTCTGACTGCAGCCCCCAACATATCTAGTGTGTCAACTCTTTCCACCCATTCCAGACTACACACACACAAAAAAAAAAAAAGTAAAGAAAATAAAAGGGACAAAAGCTTAGTGTTACCCTGAAGACTTTTAAAACAATCATCTCATTTGATGAGGAAAGCCATAATTATGCTCTTGGGAACGGCATCTGTCTCATCCTTTCCAGGTAAAATGGTCATTTAACAGTCACGTGTTTGTTATGCAACTCTCAGGAATACCTGTCTCCCTGCACACACACACACACACACACACACATAAAGCCCAATCTTTTTCATATGTGCTGCTGTTTTAGTTTGATCTTCATGGTATACAGTTAATTTTTGAACCCATACATATTATTTTACCTTTCTCACTAGTTTATTTTCATTGTGTTAGATCCTTTTCTTTCTTAATTCTGCCTTTACAGATGAGTTCTCTCTTCCAGCACTGTGGCATGATAAGCATGCCAACTATGTCATCTTCTAAGTAACTGATAAAACAATGATGGGACAGAAAAAAGGACTAAGTTTTACAGTATGCTACTGAGGACCTCCTCTCCACTACACTGTTTGGAACGCTGAATGGACCACCCCAAACGGCCCTACTCATAAGCAAGTTTCCTGGTCAGTCCCTCCTAGAGACAGAGAACGTAAGCAACCACACAGAGAGAATAAGCTTTTTCCCACCCAAAAGGAAAAATGAGAACCTGAAGTTGATGTGGGTAACTCCAGATCAAATTAAACCACAGGTTCTCATTCCTCCTCCCTCAATACTCAATCCCTACTGCCTCACATTAAAATCAAGGAAGCCCAATTTAAGTGCCAGTTTCACCATAACAACGGAACAACAAAAGGGTATAATATCACCAGGTATCCTAAAATAGAGAATAGCCCAGTAACTTCAAAAACTATCCCTGTTTATGGGAAACACATCGTGAAATGGTCTTTTAAGAAACACTTTTAAAACGACAGGGTCTTGTTACCTGCTTAAGCCCCTCTCTAGAAGGGATAGATGTTTTCACAATATCATCAACAGCCCACCACTGATCAGCAAGGTAAAGTGCCACAGCTAAAAGAGAATAAATGATGGTTAACATCCAAGTCTTAAAGTACATGATATTACTATTTTGTAGGTTTTTAAGGATACTCTTAAATATACCCATACTTTATAATACAGTGTGGCAGCCCCATTTATACTATCTTATTGTATTTCACTCACTAAATATTTAACCAACGGAGAAGTTTTATTTTCCTAAATTTACAGTTTGAAATAAGTTGGGTTTTTTTCCCCAAAATCCCTTCATGTAGCTATCTTTTAATAAATTTCTAATTGTTGGGGGGTGGGGGAGAAATTCCTCAATTTATAAAGATTAAGCAAAATAGAGACCTGTGAGTGAGTCCTCAGGTGCAAAAAGAGCAAGAACTTTCTGGGTCTGATCTCCACCATAGAGAGGTACAAAGCCTACATTTGACAGGCTAATAGGAATCTGAAATGACAATTGATTAAACATTAGTGAAGAGCTGGTAAAGGAAATATCAAAAACACCATGTTTCTACCAAAAGTTTAAACATACATTAACACTAATTGCATAGTTTCTTTTCACAGAGGATATTTCTAGTCTCCAGAAAAAAAAAAAAAAGACTAAATGAGATAGACTTTGCTTTTGCAGGAATTTTATGAACTTGGGAGAAAAGTGAAAGTATTTCAATAAATATCACTGTGCTCTAGCTATGCATCTGAATAAAAACAGAACATGATATGCTCTATAAAATGACTTTAAAATTTTATCATCTGTCATTTAGATCACTTGAGGGAGAAAAAAATTCATTTTCTAGTAAAAGAGAAAATACCAGGGTATTTTCCCCCTGAGATATATACAATACTTTAAATCTTTTCTGCCTTCAATGAATGAAAGCTGTTCAGTCGTATCTGACTCTTTGTGACCCCACAGACTGTAGACTGCCAGGCTTCTGTGTCCATGGAATTCTCCAGGCATCTAGTAAAAGAGAAAATACCAGGGTATTTTCCCCCTGAGATATATACAATACTTTAAATCTTTTCTGCCTTCAATGAATGAAAGCTGTTCAGTCGTATCTGACTCTTTGTGACCCTACAGACTGTAGACTGCCAGGCTTCTGTGTCCATGGAATTCTCCAGGCAAGAATACTGGAGTGGGTATTCCCTTCTCCAGAGGATATTCCCAACCCAGGGATTGAACCCGGGTCTCCTGTATTGCAGTCAGATTCTTTACAATCTGGAACGCTAATTCCCTATTTACACATAATATTGCCATTCAAAGAACTGTAAAATACTGATGTTGGAAGAAGCTAAGAATTCGTTAAATAAACATCATTTGCCAAAAGAAAAACCTGAGGCCTAAAGAGGTTAGAGAATTTGCCTGTCATCAAATTCACACCAGAATTCTAATAATTTTATGCCTAATGATCTATCAAAATATAGTCAGAATTTTAATATTTTGGGAAAAGGAAGGTTTGTGACACAAAAAAGCGTAATGTAATGTTTTGCTCACTTTTTTTCTTTCGTTTTTTAATTAAATTTTTTTGCTGATTTTTATAAAAAATGTTTGTAAAACAACAATTTCCAAATCTAAAGTAGATTTAATTGGATTAGCTCAAATATGGCTAACCAGTCATTTGATCATGCTGCTGTACTAACAAATCAATATTTATCCATTTTACTGAAAAGTCTTCTGATAAAATTTTCTAAAGGTGATTGGTTAACACTTTAAAAGGATATTG
Source organism: Cephalophus harveyi (assembly GCA_006410635.1). Taxonomy (NCBI): domain Eukaryota; kingdom Metazoa; phylum Chordata; class Mammalia; order Artiodactyla; family Bovidae; genus Cephalophus; species Cephalophus harveyi. The sequence continues at coordinate 62,801 of SJYT01035276.1, read as the reverse complement.
ACTTCATTATAAACTCAGTGGAAAAGATGGATAAAAATCACAGCAGGATGCCTTACCGTAATATTGAGAAGAGAAAAACATTCTGGATTTTCAGGGTCCCCACACCGCAGATCTGCCATGTAATCTTCAGCAGAATTTTCCAGTTCCTCATGACTGCAATTATCCAACATATCCACAGGGAATGCCATCCTCTAACAAACAACATGGGACAAAATGTTTCAGAGTATGAAATACTGTTTTCCAAAAAAAAAAGAAATGCTATCTTCCTGTACTGAGAAAACTTATTATTATAATAGCACAGCATTTTATTGTAAGGAGACTTCTTTTTTACTGTGCCAAAAAAGACTAAAACTTGAGCCTGCTGATTTAAATGTATGTCAAAAGAAAACTTAAACACTCATATTAAAAATAAGCAGTGAAATAAGAATTAATGCCCATGCACCTTTGGTCAATTAATTTATGACAAATGAGATAAGAACATACAATAGACAAAAGACAGTCTCTTCAATAAGCAGTGCTGGAAAAACTGGACAACTACATGCAAAAGAATGAAATTAGAACATTTTCTCACACCATTTAAAACATTTTTTATACCATTTACAAAAATAAACTCCAAATAGATTAAAGACCTAAACTTAAGACCAGAAACCATCATAGTCCTAAGAAAACATAGGTAGAATACGCTTTGACATAGAGCACAGCAATACTTTTCTGGATCTGTCTAGAGCGCAAAGGAAAAAGCAAAAATAAACAAATGGTACCTAATTAAACTGAAAAGCTTTTGCACAGCAAAGGAAATCATCAATAAAATAAAGAAACAATCTACTGAATAGGAGGAAATATTTGTAAATGATATGACCAATAAGGGATTAATATCAAAAATATCTGAACAGCTCATACAACTCGATGTCAAAAAACAAACCAGTTAAAACACAAGCAGAAGACCTGAACAGGCATTTTTCCAAAGAAGTCATATGGGTGGCCAACAAGCATGTGAAAACATTCTCAATATCGCTAATCATCAAAGACATAAAAGTCAAAACTACAACAATATATTAGCTCACATCTGTAAGAATGGCCATCATCAGAAAGAACATGAATAACAAATGCGAGAGAAGGTGTGGAGAAAAGGGAACCCTCCTACACTGTTGGTGGGAATGTAAAATGGTATAGCCACTGTGGAAAACACTATGGAGGATCCTTAAAAAGCTAAAAATAAGGAATTCCTGGTGGTCCAATGGTGAGGACACAGCGCTTTCACTGTGCTGGGCCTGGGTTCAGTCTCTGGTTGGGGAACTAAGATCCTGCAAGCCAATACCTGGGTATATACCTGAAGAAAACAAAAACAGTAATTCAAAAAGATACATGCCTCCCAATGTTCATAGCAGCACAATTTACAATAGCTAAGATACAGAAGTAACCTAAGTTTCCAGATGAATGGATTAAGAATATCAGACTTTTTTTTAATGTGGTACTGGTGTGTGTGTGTGTGTGTGTGTGTGTGTGTGTGTGTGTAAAATGCAATACTACTCAGTCATTAAAAAAAAGAATGACATTTTTTCTTTTAAAGAATAACATGGATGGACCTAGAAGGTACCTTACTGAATTAAGTCAGAGAAAGACAAATATTACACGTTATATGTGGAATCTAAAAAATAAAACCAAAAATGAATATAACAAAACAAATTCACGGATACAGACAACAAGCTGGTGTTTATCAGTGGGAAGAAGCAGAAAGGGACAAGACGGAGTTAGGGAATTAAAAAGTACAAACTACCATGTTTAAAATAAGCTACAAGGATATACTGTTCCGTACAGGGAAATGTATGGTTATTTTATAACTTTAAATGGGGTGTGTGTCTGTCTGTGTCTGCGTGCGTGTGCATGTGTGCACATACACACAGTCATGTCCTACTTTTTGACCCCTTGGACTGTAGCCCACCAGGCTTCTCTGTCTATGAAATTTTCCATACAAGAACACTAGAGTGGATTGCCATGCCCTCAGAGGATCTGTCCGACCCAGAGATTGAACCTGAGTCTCTTGCATCTCCTGCACTGGCGGGCATATTCTTTATCACTGTGTCATAAATGGAATATAACCTATAAAAACACTGAATCACTGTTTTACACATCTGAAACTAATACTGTAAATCCACTATACTTCAATTGTAAAAAATGAATAATTCCTTAAATGATAAAACTAAATATTTATAAGGTATACGATATAAACACACATGCATACAAATAAATCATCATATATCCCTCAACATAAGAGTCACTGTAAAAGGACACAGGAACTTTTCAGAGTCACAGAAACATTTACAAATACGTTTTGGTGATGGTTGAACAACCTTATAAATTTACTTTAAAAACAATCACTGAAGTACAGCTGTAACAGGTAAATGTTGTTCAGTCACTCAGTCGTTTCTCTTTGCAACCCCACGGACTGCACCACGCCAGGCTTCCCTCTCCTTCACCATCTCTCTGAGTTTGGTCAAACTCATGTCCATCAAGTCGATAATGTCATCCAACCATCTCACTCTCTGTCACCCCCTTCTCCTCCTGCCCTCAATCTTTTCCAGCATCAGGGTCTTTTCCAATGAGTCAGCTCTTCACATCAGGTGGCCAAAGTATTGAAGCTTCAGCATCAATCCTTCCAATGAATATTCAGGGTTGACTTCCTTTAGGATTGACTGGTTTGATCTCCTTGCAGTCCAAGGGACTCTCAAGAGTCTTATCCAACACAGTTCAAAAGCATCAAGTCTTCTGCGCTCAGCCTTCTTTATGGTCCAACTCTCACATCTGCACATTACTGCTGGGAAAACCATAGCTTTGACTTTACAGATCTTTGTCAAAGCAATGTCTCTGCTTTTTAATACACTGTCTATGTTTGTCATGGCTTTTCTTCCAAGGAGCAAGTGTCTTTTAATTTCATGGCTGCAGTCATCATCCGCAGTGATTTTGGAGCCCAAGAAAATAAAATCTGTCACTGTTTCCATTTTTTTTACATCTATCTGCCATGAAGTAATGGGACCAGATGCCATGATCTTAGTTTTTTGAATGCTGAGTTTTAAGCCAGCTACGTAAAAGCTGTGTCTACAACAGTTCACAGTTCTCTGGAGCTCGATGTAAGTGAACGGGAGACTCTGGTTAACGAGTCCTTCCACAAACGTAGGCTTCCTCTCGGTTTCCCAAAGGCAGGCTTTCAAACTTTGAGAAGCATGTTCCAATACACAAGTACAAAACAATCCTCATAAGAAAAATGCCTGTGTTGGCTTCTCTTCCATTTAATTCTTCCATCTCTTCTAAAGGAAATGTTAGTGAGGTAAGAGGTTCTTTAGTTTCTCTTCACTTTCTGCCATAAGGGTGGTGTCACCTGCATATCTGAAATTATTGACGTTTCTCCCAGCAATCTTGATTACAGCTTGTGCTTTATCCAGCCTGGCATTTCACATGACATACTCTGCACAGAAGTTAAATAAGCCAGGTGACAACATACAGACTTGATGTACTCCTTTCCCAATGTGGAACCAGTCCATTGTTCCATGTCTAGCTCTAACTGTTGCTTCTTGACCTGCATACAGGTTTCTCGGAAGGCAGGTAAGATGGTCTTGTATTCCCATCTCTTTAAGAATTTACAGTTTGTAAACTATATCTCTCATGAATACAGCTGTTAAAAAAAAGGAAGCCAACAACCTAAAGGGGGTGCAGGACACTGAAGATTTTTCACTAAAGTCAAGAAAAAGAAGGACTTAACTAATAAATAATATGATATGTATTTGCTAATGCAATTAGTCGAGAAAATTAAAACTTCCCTAGTGGTTAAGAATCCATCTGCCAATGCAGAAACAGAGGTTCAATCCCTGGTCTAGGATGGTTCCACAGGCCATGGGACAACTAGGCCCACATGCTGCAAGTACTGAGCCTGAGGTCTAGAGCCACGAGCCACGACTGAGATCGACACACCCCAGAGCCCGCGCTCCACAGCAAGAGAAGCCACCGCAACAAGAATCCCGAGCACAGCAACTAGAGAGGAGCCCCGCTCGCCACACCTAGAGAAAGCTCACGCACAGTGACGAAGACCCAGCACAGCCAATAGTGAGTTAATTAGTTAACTAAAAAATTAAGGAAAAAAGCAATGAGAGGCATAACAACTGGGGACAGGTGCGTGGGCTAGGGGAAAACTTGACTATCTCTACCCCAGTTTGCAAACAATACATTTAACTGAAAAAAAAAAAAAACCCAATGGAAAAATTATTCCAAGCAATTAAGAAAACGTAGTAAAATGGTAGGATATAAAATTACATAAAGAAATCAAGCCCTCATATATAATAATAATAACCAGTAAGAAGAAACAATAAATGGAAAGTTCAGGACTTTTTAATAGGTAGTACTGTTTCACTGGTCTGTCTTACAATATATTGAAATGAGAAACTAATTCTGCCCATTAAAAAAATATTTATTTATGTGGCTGTGCTGGGTCTTAGCTACAGCATGTGGGATCTAGTTCCCTGGCCAGGGATTGAACCCTGGCCCCCTCATGGGAACTCAGAGTCTCAGCCACTGAAGTCCCTTTTTTTTTTTTAATTTAGGGGAAAAGTCACTGAAAAAATAAGTTACTTTTCTCTAAAGTGACCTTCAAATCTATTTTAATACAACAAAAGTATCATTAGATAGGGAACTTAATATCTAATAGAAATGAGATAAACACAAAAAAGACATATATTAACATACAGTTAAATATATTTTTCTGAATTCTGAAGATATGTTAATGAGAAGAAGTTCTTTTTTTAACCATAATCTGAAATATTGGTCCTAAGAACTTTAAAACCTAATGTACATATGACTGGGACCTTAATTTGTAAGTATATATAATTTTAAGTAAGCTAATTTTTTTAATTTTAAAAAATCAGAACCTAGAAATAGAACACTTAAATTCAACCCATCTGCTAGTAAATGTAAATGTCTAAATAAAAGGAGAAAGTAAGAAAAACGTGTGACACTATTTATGAAAGTAATACCACAGGACTTCCAGCCAACTTGTGAAAAGGAGGAAAATAAAAACCGAATTTCAAGAGATAACCAAAAAATAAAAAAACAGAGAACCATCACGAGCTTATCTAAATAAGATGTTATAGTTAGAAAGGGATCGTAAAATACAACAGTAGCTCTACATTGAAAGAAGCTTATTTGTTAGTTTGGCAAATCTTTCTATCTCTATCAAAGTCAATATGAAAAAGCAAACTAAGCAAATACAACAGTATGTCCTATAGTCAAACCATCAACTATAATGAAGAAACACGGGACTTCCCTAGTGATCCAATGGTTAAGGCTCCACACTTCCAATGCAGGGGGCCCAGGTTCAATCCCTGGTCAGGGAACTAGATCCCACATGCTGCAATTAAGACTCAATGCAACCAAATAAAAAAATTTTTTTTCTTACAAAAACTAAAAACATGAAATGGTCAACAGCAAGTGAAAGAAGCATAAGGAGGACACTAGTTAAAAGAATGTTAGTACAGTAACTGTTTTTGCTTTCCTGTACACAAAATCCCAACTTTGTAACCAAGTAGAACATTCAAAGGCACTTAAGTTCAAGAATAAAAGTATTCCTGGGACTTCCCCTGGAGACCCAGTGGCTAAGACTCCATGCTACAACCACAGCGGGGCGCAGATTAGATCCCTAGTCAAGGGAACTAAGATCCCACATGCCAAAGTCAATTAAAAAAGTATTCCTCTTAAACCAACTCAAAAGACTCTCTAAAATATTAACTACCAAAACAAGGTGTGAATGAGATATTTAAACTTTTTATTTGCTAAGAGTAACCATGATGTAAAGGATAAAATATAAATTAATATTTGAAGATTACACTTATTCATCCTAAACTATAAAGCCTATGAATCCTCAACTTGATACATGAGATTATATATTTTCCTAATCAGCATTCAAATTTCTATAACTTAAATGTTCACCTGAATATCAATTAAAAATATCTCCTAAATCTCCAGTAGTGCTTGCCATTAAGAAGACACTGCCACAGATCAAAGGCAAATAGAACATGACTAGTGGTAAAAAAGAGAAATTTATTATCCTTTATTCTTAAACCTTTTCAAACTGATGTTTTAAAATACAAAAAATAATCTCTTCTGGGTTTATTTGTATTTTTAGTTAAAGATTATATAAACACAAAATGAAAGTATTCTGTTTTCCTGAAATTCAATCATGTAAATACTCTGAAATTTGCATAATGAGTATTACCAGAGGGAAACAATTTGGTTAGATGTTGTGATTTCCTTTCTTTTTTAATAACTAACTTTTATTAAGTGCCAGAATGTGTCAGAACTGTGCTAAAAGAATGTCATGCACTCTCATTCAAGCCTTGAGGCAAAGATATGTGGTGGACCCAATTAATATTCTTATTTTATAGAAAAGTAAACCACCTTGGACATGTTAATCATTTCCCCAAAGTCACAGAGAGAGAGTGGGTGGCAAACCTCAGACCCAGGCATGGACCCGACACCCAAGCCCATCCTCCAGAGCAAGTGAAACACTGGCTCTGTGTCACATTTATGACTCATTATTTTATAGTGAAAACCTTTAGACTTGGAGCACTAGAAATGTGGCGATTTCCAGATGCATCTGACTTGATTTTAATATTGTTCATTTCCCTGGTGGCTCAGATGGTCAAGACTGTAATGCAGGAGACCCGGGTTCAATCCCTGGGTTGGGAAGATCCCCTGGAGAAGGAAATGGCAACCCACTCCAGTATTCTTGCCTGGGAAGCCCATGGATGGAGGTGCCTGGTGGGCTACAGTCCATGGGGTTGCAGAGTCAGGCACAACTGAGTGACCAACACTGAAAGTATTTTTTTAAAAAAAAACCTTTTTTGGAGACATGGAAGCATGACTGGTGGTTTAATTGCTAAGTCGTGTCTGACTTTTGCAACCCGGTGGACTGTAGCCTCCACGCTCCCCTGTCAATGGGGATTTTCCAGGCAAGAATACTGAAGTGGGTTGCCATTTCCTTCTCCAGGGGGAAGCATGACTAAATGTCCTTAAATCGACCATTTTTGTGGCAGCAAAGCTAGTCTGAAATGAATGTATTTCTTCTTCACTATAGAAGAAATTATTTCACTATTTTCTCTCTCATTTTACCTCCAGGGCATCTCCCAACAAACTTAAAAGTTGTCATTTTTGAATACAGTTTAAAAACAACTACAGCATCATAGCTTTTAATATGAAAAAAATTCCCCAATTCCAAAGGCCCAAACATACACCCTTTCTAAAATATTTCTGTGTTTTCAAATCTGTCCTTAAATCCATTACTTTTATTACTGGTCACTCTCAGTGCTAAACTTTATTAGCTAAACAATCACTTATCAGCATTTTTAAAAGATGAAAGAACTATAAATCAGTAATAGCAGCAGGTAACATTTACTGAGAAATGACAACATACCAGACTTTAAAGAGAGTGCTGCATGTAATATATAATGAGGTACTTCTATCAGCCCCATTCTACAGATGAAGAAATGGAGCTTTAGAGATTAATGTCACACCACTGGTGGAGCTGGAAGAATATGAATCCAGACAAGCAAATAGACATTCCACTGTAATTATTTTTTACTCAATATGCAAAATCAAATATCATACTCTTTGTCATAAGAAACTTACTTCTATAAAATATCACAACTGCACCTTGTTATTAAACGTTGTATTCACGTATTACACCAGAAAGAGTACTTGTATTGGAATCCTGTGAGGATGCTCAGGTCAGTTTTGCCACTAGCCAGCTTTGTGACCCTAGGCAAGTTACTTACCATCTTAAGTCTTCTGTATTCTCATTGGTAATGTGATGCAACTAGACAGGATAATCCTAAGGACCTTTTCACCTCTAAAAGTTTGTGATTGTTTATTTTAAAAAATAGCGGTTAGCTTAAGAGCCTTAAGCTGGTTCTGCTAGGTTTAGGGAGACAGAGAAGGTTAGTAAGGTTTTGGATGAAAAACATAAGTGACTTCTCTCTCTTTTATTGTTGTTTTTAAGCTTCTGTCCTATGTTATATAACTGTAAGGCTGTCAGATCAAATTGTGTCAAGTACTTTATGCTCTGCCCATGAGATGAACCAAAAGGCCTAACTAGATTCTACATGAATGAGAAAGCTTAATGTCCCCTTAAGCAAACTAACTCATCAAAATTTTTACGCAGAATGGACAATGAAGTGTAGAAAGTGTCCAGATTAATTTATAAATTAAGTAAATGGCATGCTCATTAATCCTGGATAACTTGTATAAAAACATAATATACCTCTTACATAAGAACATAAGCGGCCCACCAGCTATTTTATACCCATCTTTTAATAATTCCATCCCCTTTTCCTGAAAAATTATGTAACAGTTTGCAAGAATGAATGTTCTTTAAGAAAGAAACTATGAGAAAGAGCTAAAAATCAAATGTTATTACTGTGATATCCCCTCCTTTTTAAGGTAAATTACTAGATATCAAATATATTTTTTATTCTATAATATTTTATTATCACTCTGAAGCTATAATTATAATTTCCAAATTATTAAAACTATACCTGAAAATAAGAATCCTCTTTGAAAGTATGTGGAACTTTTTGTATGATTATTTAATGTTCTCTCTTATGTCTTTTTTTCCCTGAATATCAGCATCTTTATTTTTTTTTTTATAATATTTTATTATCACTCTGAAGCTATAATTATAATTTCCAAATTATTAAAACTATACCTGAAAATAAGAATCCTCTTTGAAAGTATGTGGAACTTTTTGTATGATTATTTAATGTTCTCTCTTATGTCTTTTTTTCCCTGAATATCAGCATCTTTTTTTTTTTTTTTTAACATATATCCCCTCTCTTTTTAGACTCCCACCCATCAGATATATTCTTAAAGCAGGAAAAAATACATATTTTTTACTGAGTTCCTAAGTTACTTCAAGAGTGTGGCTATTATTGAGGGTTTTAGGAGGAGGAGAAGATCCAAAGAATTATGGAGATTTTAGAGCTGAAAGAGTTCTTAGGAAAAAAAATAATTATCTCAACCAGTCCAAGACTTGATCCTACCTCTGCTGATTGTTTCCCCAGACCAAAAATAGGTTAGGTATCCAAGTAACATAAAATCTGCAATGCTCTCAACTTTTTACACAAAAGGCCTGTTTCTGGACCTTATTATGATTCTCCCCTTGTCTCTCTTCTCTCCACCATCATCATATCCTTCGCTGACTAACCTAGGTCCTGTATTACACATCAGCTCAACTTTTATTCTACTCACCTTTTATCCTTCTACCCTCCTATCCTACGTAAGGCCCTAAATCCAAGATGAATCTTTCTCCACTCTTAGAACTGAGTTTTACAGTATGACAAAAATGAAACCACTGAACAGACTGCTACAGTTATCAACACTTAGGTGGGCTCAACAATGCTCAGAAATCCTTTTCTATCCTCTGAGAGAGGGAAAAGATTTGATTACAGGTAGGTAAAGATGCCTATAAATCCATGGGTAACGGGACAGGAGGTTAAATGTGGTTCGTAGTAGCAGCAGTGTCAGTCGCATCCGACTCTTTGCGACCCCACGGACTGTAGCCCACCAGCCTCCTCTGTCCATGGGATTCTCCAGGGAAGAACACTGGAGTGGGTTGCCATTTCCTTCTCCAGGGGATCTTCCGGACCCAGGGATCAAACCCGGGTCTCCTGTGTTGCAGGCAGATTCTTTACTGTCTGAGCTACAGGGAAGTCCTACAAACATGGTTCATATTTGTTACCTTTTTAATTTCAAGTAGAGAACAAAAATCAACTTTTGAAGGCATAATCACTGAGCCAACATGGACTATGCACCTGATTCTATTTGAAACATTTCACGTGTATCCCTGATAAGAGTTTTTATCCCCAACTCATGAAGCGGGTGATTTAATCATCTCATTTGTCAGATGAGGAAACTAAACACACAGCAGCAGCATAACCTGTTCAAGGCACACTATGTCTGTGTGTGCAGACTCAGTCTGTGTCCGACTCTTTGCAACTGTGTGCACTATAGCCACCAGGCTCCTCTATCCGTGGAATTTCCCAGGCAAGAATACTGCAGTGGGTTGCCATTTCCTTCTCCAGGGGATCTTCCCAACCCACATCTCTTTTTGCATTACAGGCAGACTCTTTACCAACTGCACCACCTATAATAAGCAGCAAAGCTAGGATTTGACCCCAGGCAGTCTGGCTGTGAGACTGATCCTTTTAGTTACCATGCTGGGCCAGAAAGCACAGCACATTAGGACCCTAAGATGTAATAAGACTGCTCACACATACCAAGAGAACTCTTATCCGTTTTCTTTCTAAGAGTTTAATTCCTTCTTCATTTCTAGAAAAATGGTCCTACATCTAAGAAATCATTTAAACATGAAGGTAACGGGTATTTGGCATGTTTCAGGACTTACAAAAGCAACATCCAGCCACATGGCATAGAAGCTGATGCACTTGAAAGGCAGAATGTGTAGAATACTAGTTAAGGGAGTATGGTCTCAAGCCAAAACTGCCAGGATCACTAGCTGGGTGAAAGTGAAAGTGCTGGCCGCTCAGTCGTGTCCGACTCTTTGCGACCTCATAGACTGTAGCCCACTAGGCTCCTCCATCCATGGAATTCTCCAGGCAAAAATACTGCAGTGGATTGCCATTTCCTTCTCCAAGGATCTTCCCGACCTAGGGATGGAACCCGTGCCTCTTGCATTGCAAGTGGATTCTTTACCATCTGAGCCACCAGACTAGCTGTGTGCCCATAAGCAAACTAGTTGAACAGAGAGAGGAAAAGGACCTCTGAAGAAGGAATAAAGTTCAAAGTAAAAACCTTGAATATACATTAAAATTTTTACATCAAAAAACTCTGGGGCAAACTTTATATAACCAATATGATCCATAATAAATAGCTTCCTTAATACAAAAGTTTTTAAACTAAGCAAATAAATAAGCAGGTAGCATAAACAGACAATTCATAAAACAAGAAAAACAAACATAAAAATGCTCAACTCAAAATTTTTTTTAAAAGCCTACTGGGTGTAAAATATTGGTATATATTTATATGTTTGTACAGAAAATGATCTGGAGGAGCTCTCATTATTAACAGCAGATATTCCTGGTGAAGGAGTAAGAACCAAGGGAAGAAGGAGATTCCACATGGAGCCTCCTTCCTCAATCGCTCACTGTGTAGTGCAGGCTCTCTTGGATGCAACTCTGACAAAACTTAGGTTACATGCCTGCATCCAACCTCCAAAGGAGAAGAATGATTTGGGAGGACAAGCAAGGCTCATAGGGCTGACATGGGACTCCTAAGCAAAATGGGTCAGACCACAAATACTAAACAACCACACCCAGGAATGGATGCTAAATCCTTATCTTCCTGTCTATACACTTGGAGGAAGATATAGTGAGCTATTTACATTTCTCAGGTACATATGCAAAAGCCTAACAACAAATTAATAGGCGATAAGTGAAACAGACATGTGCTTGTAACTAAAGCTTCCACTGATCGACCACATGTGGTTCTGCAGAAAAGAATAGCTTTGCCTCTAGAACATGTCAGCTACCCCAGCCCGTCATGACCCAGATTATTAAACACTGTTTATAATCTCACAGGAGCAGTTTATAAACCTCAGGAGGAACAAAATAAGAACTATTTAAATGAATACACCATAAAGTTTTGTCCTTCATTTCAACATTAGACAATCTTTTTTTTTTTTAAACCTGGCTTCTTTACCATGAAATAGATTTAATTTTATAGTGCTTAAAGTAAATACAAGTTTGACATAGTAAATCTAAAGGACATAGGCAATTTTAAAAAACAGGAGTCTAAACAATATGCATTTGTTGTACATATATTTACCATATAATATCACAGAGATATGTCTCATTAGAACAATGAAGATGGATATTTTCATTTTAAAGGAAATACTAAAACAAAAACAAACCTTGGTTCTTAACGTTGGCTTACAACTTATGAAATATTCTGCTGAGTCGCAATCACCACTACCACCATCACCAACACCTCACCCCATTTCCTAATATTTTCACTACACAACAAAAAAATGTAACCAAGGGTTGCTGCTACTTGCAGAGTATCACACCAACTTGAAAAAAAAAAGCACACTCCCAACTACAGGCTAAACATTCCACTTTCCCTTCCAGGCTTCTCCGACTCTGCACTGCAAGCCACAGCCTCATACACCTACTATTGCAATCTTCCTGCAAACTCAGGTGTGTATGCTTAACCAGATCAAGTGAAATTGTTTTCTTACATTTCATTGGCAGCAGGCCCAGGGGAAAAAAGAGATAGTAGTAGCCTTCCTCTCTGGCTTCAATACATTTGTTGTTTAATCGCTAAGTCGTGTCCGACTCTTCGCGACCCTAAGGACTGTAGCCTGCCAGGCTCCTCTGTCCGTGGGATTTCCCAAGCAAAGAATACTGGAGTTGGTTGCCATTTCCTTCTCCAGGGCTCTTCCCAACCTAGGAACTGAACCTGCATCTCGGGCTTTGCAGGCAGATTCTTTACCACTGAGCCACCTGGCTTCAGTACATATTACTATATAAATGAATGACGAATGACTGAACAAGTTTGCATAAACAAACCACACAGTGGTGCTAGAACAAAGAACTGCCACAGATGAAATCCATGTGAAGTTCTGCAGCTAGAGGAAGAGCAACAGATGGTCTCTCAACAGGCAGATAGAAGGGGAGACCCTCTAGAATGGCAGTGCCAAAAGGAAGCCAGAAAGCATGCTGAGAATAGCAAGTAGTTGGATTCATCAAGAGAGTTAAGGTATATAAAAAGTAGGGGCATGTATACTAGGAAAATAAATTGAGGATAGAAATAACAGGCCAAGAACACCAGATTAAAGAGTTTGGACTTTATTTTGCACACAGAAGGAGGTAGTTTAAAGATCCTGAGCAGAAGAGAGACACCTAAGAGTATGGTTTAAGACAATTAACCCAGCAGCTGCATGTAGGATGGATTAATAGGTAAAAATGAAGGGAGACAACTTGAGAAACTTATATGAGTTTCTTGCAAGTTCCTCATGCATACATACTTATCACAGGAGAGTGTGATTTACCTGTTCTATCTTTTCTTCATCTATTCTACCAGGCTCAGAACTCCAGAGAAGCATTATTTTTCCAAAAAGGTAGGGATGGATCAAATGATCTCTGATGTCCTTTCTAACTAATACCTTAGGTCATGCACTACCATTTAGAGGAAGAAGACAGGGAAAAAGGCACTTAATTTACAAAAGGTTGGTACCATCTAATGAATAATCATTTATTTTTACTCAAAATGTTTTCTGATGATGAAAGAACTATCATTCATTGCTTGCTTACCTTGCACGAGGTATTATGCTCAATATTCTACACATAATAAATAATTTATTCCTCAAAATGATTCTATGAGGTTAACTATTCTTACACACATTCTTCCAATGAGGAGCCTCAGGTGTGAAAATGTCAAGTTGCCCAAGTTCACAGAGCTGGTAAGTGGCAGAGTCAGTCTCTAAACTTAGGCAATCTCTCTCCAGAGGGATTGAATCAGGTCCCTAGATCAAGATAAAAGTCAATATAATCCATAATTACCTGATCATACAAATATCATATATCAAGCATATTGTTCAGTCACTCATTGTTAGATTTTTTTGAATCTTGCAGTATCCTCTCTTCAGACCTTAGAGACTTGTTCTAATCACTACGATCCACCTTCAGAATTTTAAAATGTTTACTACACAATGAATACAAAGCCAACCGTTTTAAAATGAAAGGGAAATTTAAAAGCTGACAAAATAAGAGATTCAGCTGGTACTAGACTCAATATGAATTATGAGCAAGTGTTTTTTTTCCTAAGTTAAAGCAAAATGATTCCACAATAGGAAAGGTGTGCCTCAAGGATATATACTGTCACCACGCTTATTTAACTTTTATGCAGAGTATACCATGAGAAATGTTGGACTGGATGAAGCACAAGCTGGAATCAATCAATATCCTCAAATATCAATAACCAGGAGAAATATCAATATGCCAGGAGACTGCCAGGAGAAATATCAGGAGAAATATCAATAACCTCAAATATGCAGATGACACCACCCTTATGGCAGAAAGTGAAGAAAAACTAAAGCGCCTCTTCATGAAAGTGGAAGAGGAGAGTGAATCTGGCTTAAAACTCAACATTCAAAAAACTAAAATCATGGCACCTGGTCCCATCACTTTGTGGCAAATAGATGGGGAAACAGTGACAGACTTTATGTTCTTGGGCTCCAAAATCACTGCGGATGGTAACGGCAGCCATGAAATTAAAAGATGCTTGCTCCTTGCAAGGAAAGCTATGACAAACCCAGCGTATTAAAAAGTGCAGACATCACTTTGCTGACAAAGGTCCATCTAGTCAAAGCTATGGTTTTTCCAGCAGTCATGTACCAATGTGAGAACTGGACCATAAAGAAGGCTGAGCGCCGAAGAATTGACTCTTTCAAACTGTGGTGCTGGAGAAGACTCTTGAGAGTCCCTGGGACAGCAAGGAGATCAAACCAGTCAATCCTAAAGGAAATCAACCCTTTCCTTTAGATGGTGAAGGACAGGGAAGCCTGGCATGCTGCAGTCCATGGGGTCAAAAAGAGTTGGACACGACTGAGCGACTGAACAACAATTAGGAGATGCAGAAATGGAAAAGGACCCCTGGCCTCTTCAGGAGATGTCAGACTGCATTCAGTCTTTATTCCATCCTGAGGATCACATTTTAAGAAAACTACACTGAAATGGCATCACCGACTCAATGGACAAGAGTTTGGGTAAACTCCGGGAGTTGGTGATGGACAAGGAGGCCTGGCGTGCTGTGGTTCATGGGGTCGCAAAGAGTCAGACACGACTAAGCAACTGAACTGAACACTGAAAAACAATCAGGATGGCAAAGGATCTGGAAACAACAGTATGGAAGATGAGGAAAAGGAATTGGGGAGAAATCAGTGAGGGCAAGTCCTGTTGGACAAGTCTTAGAAAGAAGGCAAGAAACTTCCCTCCAAATATCTGAGGTGTCAATATACAGATGAAAACTTAGGCTTAGTCAACATTCTAAAGAGTTGAGAAATGAGCATTTCCAACAGTAAATTCTATCCACAAATGTATCACACCTCATGAAAATACAGATCAACTAATTAGCTCTTCAGAGAGTACCGTCAGTGACTGCCAACACATTCCAGTTCTGAGTGGAGTAACATCTCTCCATCCAAGGCACAGGGACATCCGTCTTCATCTAAGCCAGTTCTAGACAGGAGAGCCAACAGTCCACGGAATTCAGCTGAGTGATTATTTGTATATGCAATTGTAAAATCACAGGAATCATTTTATAGAACTATGCTTTTTGTTGTTGTTGCCATTCTGAAAAGCCGCTCAGATACAAAAAGTTAGTATTCACCAAAGTTTCACTTCACTCAGAATCACCTCAGTTTCTTTTTTAATGGTCTAGAAAATTTTATTAATAAATCTCAGCCTTGAAATTAATTTCAAATACTTTTAAATATGCATTAAATTACAAAGCTAAATATCAATACTTCGAACATGTGGTTGCTTTTTGCTAAATATAGCTATATTTGCCAATCATATGCATATGTAATTAATAGAAAATAGGACCAGCTATAAAAAAAATTTTTTTTTTTTACTTTTATTTCTTGGCCCTACCACACAGCCATGTGGGATAGTAGATCCCTGACCAAGGATCGAACCCATTCCCCTGCAGTGGATGTGCAGAGTCTTAACCGCTGGGCCTCCAGGGAAGTATCCAGATCTAAAATGAGAAGATAGATTCTTATTCTGGGATCCACAAGAGCTATATGGGGGACTATATACATTACATTCAATTTTTCAAAACAACACTCATTTCCCCACATTAATACACAAACTAATGAAAACCAAAAGATTTTCTTGTTTTTAATTTGAACTCTACCAACTCAACTCATTTTGGTTATTCTTTATCTCATGAAGAGCAAAAGCTCTGACTGACAAGCGGTAGAGAACACAATTTTAAAAAAGAAAAAGTCCTTGTTTTGAAATGTACCTCAAAAAAGTGCTGTACACTGCATGACTGTGGGGAGAACATAATAAAAAGGAGAAAAAGTTGAGGAACACTGAACTAGATACTTTAAAAAACATTCTAATTTCATCTTAGTATCCTGATGACGATACTAGTAGTAGCTCACCTTTAGGAATGTTATCACATTTAATTCTGCTAACATTTTGAGATAAGCTCTATTATAACTACTCTTACAAGGCAAGGTTCAAACATACCTGTTTGGCTTAAATTGTGGAATTATACTGCCTCTGAATAATAACTACTGTTAACTTAAGAATCAGAATAAGTTCATCTGATATATGAAGGGCCGGTTGATCTAAACTTGAAAGCATTAGTAATATGTATAAAGACTTTATAGACTAAATTCCTTATCAATACAGTTTATTACATTATCATTGTACGACAAAAAGTCAAGTTTATTGACTTTTTCTCTATAGCTATTCACTGAAATTGGCTTCTCCATTATCACTATACTGATATCACTCCTCCAATAATAACCTCTCAATTCCCAAATTCAAGGGATTACTTTCATTTTACCCCTCTTGTCCTTATGACAGATCAGACCCAATTGACTACTGTCAGGTTTCTCTTTCCTTGGACAATACTCTCAAGTTTATTAGTTTCTTTCCTTTCGCAGTTTCTTTCAGCAACTGAACCCTCTTTCTCCTCTCCTGAATCCATAAATGCAGGGGTCCCCCCACATGCAATCTGGGCTGTTTTAAAAAAGGCAATTTACTAAATTGATTTGTTCCCAATACATATTAGCCAAAACCTCTGTGCATTTAGATGAAGGAATTTTTAACATTTTAATCCACAATGTTAGACTATAAGCATCGTGAGAGTGGAGTTTGTCTGTTTCTGCACCCCACAGCGTAAGACACTCAGTGTTTGTTGAATAAATGAAAGCTAACTCTGGTGTAACCTAAAACTAACATCTCATCGGAGAAGCTAGTAACTAAAATCATGCTCTTTTTTTCTCTTTTTACTCTGTGCTGAACTTCCTGGCAGGAACAATGTCAATCCTCAGGGACCTACGACAGGTCCAGTCAGGGCACAGGCAATCCTTACGTTCTCTAAAACAAGACTCGTCTCTCAAGGTCCAAGGTCCCTTTCACCTAATTCTCCTCCAAAAAACATGTCAGCAGGGAGAGGCATGACATTTCTGCTAGGGATGGTACATGATGCGGAACCATTTATTTTCAGACAGAGGAAGTGAAAGAGTCTTCAACTAATCAGAAAAGTTTAGAGTGGATGAGTTTAAAAAGTTTAAATAGATGACTCTCAAAAGCATCTAATTATAAAATATTTTTTCTGCAAATCAAAGTTAAGTCTTTTGTTTGAGGTATATGACATAGCTATTAAAGAAATTTGTAATGATTTGAATACTATTTAAAAGATCAGACTAATCTGGAACTTGTTAGAATCTAAAATCCACAGGTAAAGCATCTTAGATTGTAATCACTCAAGGAGCAGGCAATGTTGCTACTCAAATAAGTTAAGTTCCTGAAACTAATCATAAATTCAGAGAGGCGTCCACTAAGACAGCATACAAGCTTTCCGTGAAAGACTGATATTTTATCATTGTTTGTGCTGGAAGTCTTATCACAAATGGACCCTCACCACCACATTCCCTGGGCTCGCACCCACGCTGCCCCTCACCCCACAAATCAAAACAAAAGAGACAGGCAAAGATTTTTAAAAACCAAAAACTTAAGTCTTGTCCATATACCAAAAACTTAACCTTGTGCATATTAGTTAATAAAAACCGTTCCTCTTGTAGGAGAAAACCAAAACACAGCTTGCAAAGATAACCTGTACTTCTTTTGTACATGCAAACAGACACACAAGGCATGTTAAACCCAGATCCATTTTGGTGAATTCCCTCCAGGGCCCAACTGTTTGTATTATGCAACAGCCACCATTCCAGGCTTTAATCCCTGTGATGCAGTGATAAAATACAAATGGCCAGAGTATAACCTACTAGGAACTTAAGTATATTTGTGAGGAGACAAATTAAAAACAAGAACTACCAAATTCTCATGACCCTTTTAAAAGACAGTTCTGAATCACAATACAACTTTTCCTTTGGGTAGTCTTTTAGCAACCTGTCCCTATCCCACTCAAGAATCCTCACACGAGAACGTTTTATTTGAGGTTTTGAAAGGATATCGCAAAAGAAGAAGGGGTCGTGGTTAATTTAGAATCTACTCCACATAAGACACTCAGACCAACTTCCAGAAGCTGAAAAGCCAGTTCGAGATACTTCATCTGAAGTAAATGTAACCCAGATCCCTGAGCCATAAACGATCCAAAGCTTCACCCACTGATTTCCTAGGGCACAGGCCTCGAAAAATTGCACAGTGGGCAGCCAAGGACTAGAACAAAATTGCAACGACCTGTATTTTAGAAGGGAATCTATACAATACCTAATCCAAAAGTGGCTACAGGTAAGGGAGCTGGTCAGAGCATCCTTGGAGGCCACCTGCGTGGCGGAACCGGAACGCTCCCGCCCCACCCGCCACCAGGTCCGCTTCCCCCAGGCCGAGGCCACCGGCCCGGACTGAAAGGCTCCAGGTGGGAAAGGCAGCAGGGGAGCGGGCTCGGCAGGCAGCAGCTGGGGATCGCGCCGAGGCGGGCGCAGGAAGAAGGAGGCATTCCCTCACACAAAATGGTGGCGCTGGCGCGGAGGCCGGCGCACCTGGGGGCGCACCGCACGCCCCTCGGAGGAGCCGGCCAGTCGCCCGCAGCCAGACGAGCGCCCCGAGCCCGGGCGGCCGGCGTGGGCCTGTGCCGCGCCCGAGCCCTCGGCGAGGCCCGCAGCTCGTGCCCGCGTCACGGCCCGCGGCTGTGCGGGGCCAGGCCGGCGGGGCGCGAGGCCCGACCCGGCAGCTGCGGCCTGGGCCCGGGGACCCCAGCCCGGGACGGGCCGCGCACTCACCTCGGACGCGCCGCCGGAGCCGCCGGAGGAGCCCGGGAAAGGAGGCGGAGCCGCGGGAATGAATGGAGCCGGCGGCGGCTCCCCGGCGACCCCCCGCCGGTGACGCCGCCCTGCCTCCGGCCCGGCTCACGGGTCTCGCGGGCGCCGGGCAGGTGTGGGCTCGGCCAGCCGGGGGGCGCCCCGCGGCCCCGCTCCCCGCCCCGGCTGCCGTCGCTAGGCAGAGAGCGACGCCGCAGCTCAGGCGCTGGCCCGGTATTAAAGAGTGACCTTGGCTTAGCTATAAAAATAGGTGCGGGTAAGCCGCGGGGACCTCGACGCTGAATGTGCGTATTCCTGGACTGTCAACATTCGCAGACGCCCGTTTGCTCTCCCCCGGGAGTTCTCCTCCAGCGAGGGGCGGGACCTCCGGGAATTTACCCAGGGTGGGCGAGGCCAGCCGACCTCGGGCCGGGATGCAGAGAGTGCGGGCGAGGACCACTGGCACCCGCCCGCCACCTCCCTCCTAAATCCACTGCCACGCGGGAGGATGGAAGCAGAAAAAGAGGTAGAGAGCCCCATTCACAATCTGGAAAAACCCAATCTGGTCAAGACAAGACTTCCATTTCGAGATTACCAGGAACCACCAGATTCCTGCGCTGACCTTTCCTCTTTCGCAGTCTAGCACACGCAAACTATCCCCAGTCGAAAGGCGGCTCCACCCTCCTCTCCTCCCCTTCCTCTCCCAACATATTTCATCTGCCTTAGCGCCCAGGGCCCTTTTGCTAATTACACTCCCTTGGAAGAAGTATTTAAAGCATGATAAATTTCTTTAAAGTAATGCAGGTCATGGTTTAAATATGTTTAATAAATGAACTGAGGAATAGTATTGTGTTACTCCGTAATCTCTGGAAAATAAACTCAGCATTCAAGAGCTGCGGCATTGTTTTCAGCTCATCCAATAGGTTTGAAATTGCCTCTTTAATTCCTCGGAAATACTAATCGCAGTTCCAGTCTTTCATGAATTTACTAATAGTCAACGAAGTCAATAAATACTTCAAAAAGCACTTGTTGATAGAGATATATTTAACTCATGTTTTTCACCAAATAGACTTCTCTAGTTGCTCATAAAAATCAATTTCACATCTCTAATGTTTTATTTGTAACATTTAATTAACAGAAATCTTAAATGTTATAAAGTATTTACCATTCTTCTGGCCCTTAATACTGAATAAGATTTAATTGATCGGGAATTTTGAATAGCAGGGTTTTATTCACAGCAAATCTGAAATGAATGAAGTTATATAACTCTTGAGTTTATATTTCAAGGGCTATTTGTAAATCGGAGTCCCCGGGGCAATTCCAAACGATTGCCACTTGGGCAAGATGTCCTTTTGGCTACCAGGCTACAGGTGTTGAAGACTTGGGCCTTAGAGTAGAGTTAGCCAATACAACTTTTTATGTTTGAAATGCATGAGTGTGATTGGATTTTAGCTGTTACTGTAGTCGGTGGCCACTTATGCATGGGAAGCTATCTTTCAGATGTCTGACCACGCTTTAGTAATCAAAGTCACACTCACCTAGCCCAGTGGCCCCTCATTCAAGCAGCTAAACTCAGCTCTCTTTCTGTGGCAAGGATCTTTCCTGCTGAGCCCTGGTGAAGAAGTGCTGTCTCCTTCTCATGAGGAGTATCAGGTGAGGAAACTCGGGCTTCATTCTCTGCACTTGCAACAAGATAAAGCTCTGAGTGTTTTAAGGGGGGGAAAAAAAATCATCATTTACTTCCCTCTTTGGCTGAGATACACAATACCTTGCCTCTATGTTTACCCATGTTCTGAAGATCCATGGGCTCTAAGTGGATAAAGAACTGAAAAAATGAGTCTATCAGATTAATACATGCTATAAATTGCCACCAAAGTATTTTAAAATATGCTTTGAAGCTTTTGTCTTAAAAAGTTTTGTAGGGAGTAAGAGTTCTTTAGCTTTGATTCTTGTTGTTGCATATGCTTGCTTCCCTGGTGACTCTCAGGGTAACGAATCTGCCCAAAATGCAGTAGAGAAAGTGAAAGTGACGACCCCATGGTCTGTAACCTATCAGGCTACTCTGACCATGGATTTGACAGGCAAGAATGCTGGATTGGGCTGCCATTTCCTTTTCCAGGGGGTTTTCCTGACCCAGGGAGTCTTCCTGACCCAGGGATCGAACCCAGGTCTCCTGCATTGCAGGCAGACGCTTTATCATCTGAGCCACCAGGAAAGCCAGCAACGCAGAAGGTCGCAATGCAAGAAACCCGGGTTCAATCCCTGGATTGGGAAGATCCCCTGGAGCAGGGAATGGCCTACGCACTCCGGTATTCTTGCCTGGAAAATTCCATGGACATGGACAGAGGAGCCTGGCACGCTACAATCTATGGGGTCGCAAAGAGTCGGACACAATTAAGCAACTAACACTTTATGCTTGTTTTAATTATTATTTTGTTAAGTTATAAGCAGAACGAAATATGTTCAGAGTTCTCATTGCATTGTTAGTATATGTCAAAAGGGAAATAAAACCATAGTAAGAGAAACTTGCAACACCTCCAAACTTAGAGGTTGCTGATATAAATGACCCAGAAAAGAGCCCTTAAATTATATTAGAAAAGAGAAATTCCTAATAGCTAAAATAATGGTTACTGTTTTTAATTGTTAGCAATCTGCAAGGCATTCTACTAACTTCTTTGTAGAAATCAGCTCATTTAATTCTCATAACCATCCTTTGAGGGACATACTAATGTTATCCCTAGTTTATCGACAGGAAACGTCATCTGAGTTAAATTCACCCATTCCAGTCCATCTTAGTTCGCTGATTCCTAGAAAGTCGATATTCACTCTTGCCATCTCTTGTTTGACCACTTCCAATTTGCCTTGATTCATGGACCTGACATTCCAGGTTCCTATGCTGATGGCATCACGGACTCGATGGACGTGAGTCTGAGTGAACTCCAGGAGTTGGTGATGGACAGGGAGGTCTGGCATGCTGGGATTCATGAGGTCACAAAGAGTCGGACATGACTGAGCGACTGAACTGAACTGATCGACAGGAAAATTGAAGCACACAAAGAAGCTAAATAGTTTGCTCAGGGTCACATAGCTAATAATCCTGGCAGTTTGGCTCCAGCGCACACTCCCTTAATCAGTGTTTCATACCGCCTTTCATGGAAACAAAATCTTATGCCATATGATTGAATTTTGCTTTTGAAGCCCTAAAACATACCAAATACCAGTGTCTTCATGTTTAAAAGATTTCTTAGAGGCAGTAGTATTTTCCTGGAAATGAATAGCAATTTAAATCCTTAGTTATGTTATTGCTACTGCTGTTGCTAAGTCACTTCAGTCGTATCCAGCTCTTAGATGACAACCCACCAAGCTCCCCCATCCCTGGGATCCTACAGGCAAGAACACTGGAGTGGGTTGCCATTTCCTTCTCCAATGCATGAAAGTGAAAAGTCAAAGTGAAGTCACTCAGTCGTATCCGACTCTTAGTGACCCCATAGACTGCAGCCTACCAGGCTCCTCCATCCATGGAATTTTCCAGGCAAGAGCACTGGAGTGGGGTGCCATTGCTGTCTCCATTAGTTATGTTGAAGTGAAGTGAAGTGAAGTGAAGTCGCTCAGTCATGTCCGACTCTTTGCGATCCCAAGGACTGTAGCCTACCAGGCTTCTCCGTCCATGGGATTTTCCAGGCAAGAATACTGGAGTGGGTTACCATTTCCTTCTCCAGGGGATCTTCCCGACCCAGGGATCGAACCTGGGTCTCCCGCATTGGAGGCAGGCACTTTAACCTCTGAACCACCAGGGAAGCCCATTAGTTATGTTAGTTAGGTTGAATACAGAAAAGGAGTCCAAAATGGCAGTGGCTAAAAGACGAAGAAGGGAAAAGTCCGAGAAGATAGAACAAAGGAAGTGTCCCTTGCGTGTATGTTCCTCGGTTCTTTGTCTCGTCACAACAAAGACTTGGAATGACAGACATTAAAGCCCCCTCAGCGTGTCACAGCTCTCGTGTCTTGGATAGACCGTGTTATAGCTCTCAGGTCACAAAAGGACCGTGTTGTAGCTTTTAGACAAATCAGTGCTACAGCTCAGTGTTACAGGTCTATTTTATTTAGAAGATAGCAGGAAAATCTATCTTCAAGGCGTGAGGGCACGTGGATCCAAAGACGCAAAGAGAAGACCGCCCCAGTGCACACAAGCGCGTGCGTGCATGCATGAGAAAGAAAGAGAGAGAGAGCAAGCTACCTTTGGCTCCTCTTTTTATATGTTTTCCTCTCCCTGGGCCTGTCCTATGTAAATTGGGCCAGCCAGGAGTGTTGTTTGTTTTACCTGAGGTCCTCACTCAGGCCCTTGGAACTTCCTTTGTTCTATTTTCGCAGGCTTTTCCCTTCTTTGTCTTTTAGCCACTGCCATTTTGGACTCCTTTTCCCTATTCTGACAGTATATTCAAAAGCAGAGACATTACTTTGCCAACTAAGGTCCGTCTAGTCAAGGCTATGGTTTTTCCTGTGGTCATGTATGGATGTGAGAGTTGGACTGTGAAGAAGGCTGAGCGCCGAAGAATTGATGCTTTTGAAGTGTGGTGTTGGAGAAGACTCTTGAGAGTCCCTTGGACTGCAAGGAGATCCAACCAGTCCA